>AGDA01057661.1:0-10572 GCA_000281935.1 Mengenilla moldrzyki | reverse complement strand
TTTTTAAAGTAGCTTTACAAAGTGACCAGCTTTTTATTGATGAAAATACGTGTGATTTTGAAGTAATAGCACCAATATCTCAAAGCGTTGATTTGAGACTATCGATTTTGGAAAGTATTTTGCTTTTGGAAGTTATACCTTATGAACTGGATCAAGACTTGGTTTTAAAGACGGATATAAGCAGAACTAGTGCTGCGATAAGAATTCAAGAAATTAGAAACGTTTTAAACGTTTTCGACCTAATACCTATTCACACTATACTGCCATACGAATCTGAAGAACATCCAAATTTAAGGGACGCTGTAACACTTGTAGATATGCAAGAATCAACTCAAATATTCGAAGTTAACATTTGTGACTATTTTACAGAGGCTAATATTGAGTTACCTAAAAATGTGATAGCTGAATTAACACTTATACCTTACGAAAATCTCGGTGTGGATATGAATATTGCTTTGGATACTAGTGACGACTTTGTAGAAATACTAAAAGTTCCTGATTTTCAAGCTAATATTACTTTTGGTTTTAATAAACATATAACAAGTTTTGAAAATGTTCCCTTAATTAATACTATAGAAGAACGTTTAGAGCTCATATTACCATCTTTACAAACTAGTGATGTTTCCGTACTAAGTAACAACGCATTAACACAACTTATGATTATAGCAAATGAGAATATAATTGATTTCGATATTATAGAAGCAATAAGTCACAGAATTAATGTTACATTTGATACAATACAATCGATATTCATCTCAGAAGACTTAGCGTTTGAAAAGGAAACCTCACACTTTGATGATATTTATTCACTTACAAAAACTATGATGAAGCCGACTCTTAACTTTATTGAAGATATGTGTTTGAATGTTTTCGAAATTGTTCTGAATGATGTTGAAACAGAATTAAGACTTGAAGAGAAAACACCAAGTTTTCAAGCTGACTTTGACTTTACCAGGTTAATAGCCTATAATCAGATAATCGTTGTTGCTGATGAGAGCTTTGAAGAGTTATTTGAAGATAAACCGAAGTATTTAAAGATTAATATAACTCAAGCTGCATTTGACTATTTATTAGTTGATGTGAATGTTCTTTTGGAAACTTTAAATGAATTTGAGCAAACTATACAATTAGATGAGAAAAAAGCTAACACTAACTTAGAAATTAACCAAAAATCATTAACAGTTGGTGAAAACAAAACTTTAGACTTAGAAGATGTTTTTGTACCGTTGGAAACTCCAAGAAGACAACGTGTGTACACCACTATCGACAGTGAACAAATTGCTGAAGCTTTTGAAGTAACCGTTAACGAGACTATAAGTGACTTAATGATAGACCAGAAGCCCAGTTTAGCAACAGCTAGTGGTTCGATTATTCTATTACCATATATGGAATATATAGATGTTATTTTGAATGAATCAGTAAGAGATATTAAAACAACTCCAGTACCGGACTCAAACTTTGCTAACGAAGATTTGCAACTTAACGAAGGCTTAACTATATTTGAAATTGTGTCTAGTGAATTAGAATCAGAAAGTGTGATTGTAGGTGTTGCTCGTGAAGACAAAGCAGACTCATGTATAAGCGGTCAAAAAATCGCAGTGGTTTACGAGATGGACTTTTTAGAAGCAATAGACGTGTATTCTGGCGACAAATTGTCTACAGTATCTGCACATACAGAATTTACACTTTTAAATTATGTAAATGTTTTCGAGATTTTAAATGAAGAAGACGTTGTAGAGGTAATTAGAGTCGAAACACTGAAACCACTTCAGAAACAAGTTACACCAAGACCAGAAGCATACAATACATTTGTACACACAATTGAAGTTTTAGCTTTAGAAAAAGAAGGTGAGTTTATTTTGAAAACGTTTATTGACATTACTCAACAAATAGGTACAGTCGAAATACGAACACTGAACGCACTTATACACACCACTATTGAAACAAATGAACATGTTTTGCACTTAACTGACTATACGAAACCAAACTTAAGACATGTAAACACCGATTTTATACTTAATACATCACTGCAAATACTAGACATTACAACACTTATAAAGGATGAACCTTTTGACACTTGTTCACTACCAGAAGTAAAATACACACATGTAAACATCGAACAAGCTTTTAAAGAAACTTCTGTTATTGAACACTATGTTTTATGTGACAGTGAAACAGATCTAATTATTACTTTAAGTGAGTCTGTAGTACGCAATTTAGGAATTGTTCCAATTTATACAGCAGTAAATGAAGAAATGTTATATTATGAATCTGTAAGTGACTTAAATATTACGCGAAGTGTAACCTCTAGGCCAATTTGGAAATGGTTACTAGTAGAAAATATCATAATTATTGTACCTCAAGTTATAGATAATGTAATTGAGTTTAGATCGGAACAAAAGCTACAAAAAGTGGAAGCTAACTTTGATATTATTACTCAAATTCCAATTAATGTTACCTATTTTGATGTTCAAGAGTTAACTTCTGAGTTTAAAGCTGAAAGTATTTCTATACAAGAATCTCAAATATTGTTCTGTCTTCAGAATGCGGTTCTTATTGACGATTTAACGGGTGCAGAAATTTGTAAAACGCTACCTGATACCTTAGTTAGTTCAATAAATGAAGAACATATTGAGGAAAAATTAATACTGAATAACCATATAGTTACTACAGATGTTTTTTCTGTTGAAACTATAATTGAATTTTCAAAACACTTACATAAAGAGCAAAGAACTATTGTGACTTTTGATAGTATTCTTTTAGCTTCAAATAATCAGATTGTACTTTACGAATCACTTGCAGCTTACGAACCTGAAAAGCTTGATAATACAGTAGAAGCTAAACAGGGAGTAATTAAGGAGCAAAATGTAATAGAGTCAATTATTTGTTACGTGTTTGAAGAAACTGTCGATTTAATATGCACAAATATTGACATAAATAAACAACCTAAGCGATATATTGATTTGTTTAATCCGGTTATGGTTGCCGAGTACGTATCATATGAATTACCAGAGTTTATAGAAGTGGATTATGTTCCAAAAGTACTTAAAGCTTTATTAAACTATGTACCTAATGAAACAACTTTAGTTACTGAGCACAACATATACCACAATATTAGTGAATTTAATTTATTAGATATTAATCAGTTCGAAAAATCGTATGAAATCAGTTCAGCTTTTGAAACTATCAAAACCGTACCAGTTAATAAAGAAGCATTCATATTTGAGCATGCACATTATTTTGAAGAGGATCAAGTGAAGAGAGTAAGAGCCAAAATAGTAGTGGATTCTAATTTAGTTTTAGCGCTGGCCGAAAATAGTTTTAACTACAGAATTATCAAATCATTTTACTCCTGAAGAGTTAATAAAAGCTAATAGTCGGATTAGTTTTTCAACTGAAATTCCAATCGATATTGAAGAAAATATAACACTTGAGACATGGTCACATTTGAGGACAATCTGGAATCCAATAGAAGCTCTAGCTATTGTAAGCATTGTACCGAACTTTGCATTTATAATAAGTGAAACAGATTCTCTAAATGAAACTGACGAATATACAGTGAGGGAAATAGAGTTAGCGATACCAGTAATAAATATAGCTACAACAAAACATCTAGTAGTTTGCAAACCGTGCATTTTGGAGTTAATTAATGATTTCAGAGTGACTACGCCATCAACATCAATGCAAGCTAATCAAGATTTGATCCCGTGTAAAACCGTAACAAACATATCCACTATGAATACTATGGAAACTACTACTGAACTCAGAATTGAGAAAATAGATCATGCAGAATGTAAAATAGACTTTAATTACTATGAAGTTAATGAAACTATTGAGACAATACCTGAATTTAGTATTGAGTATTTCGAAATGAAAGAAACTGTAAAGTCAGTAAATGCTAATATGCGAATTTTAATGTTAAATGTTGCTACTATGGAAGAATGTCTTCCAGATTTAACGCTTGGTGAGTTCACCGAAAAGATTAATTTACAAAGTTTAAGAATTTGTTATGATATTGTACCGTATTTTGCACCAGTTAATAACTTAGACGCTACACAAGAAACTGTTGGAACTTTAAAGGACTATATTGTAGCTACTGAAACTCCTAAACTTTCCCTAGATTATATAGAAGCAACAATATGTCTACAAGTGTTTTCGGATGATACTTGTTTGGAATTTGATAAGGAACTTATTGTCTCGTCTAGAGCTAAAGACGACTTTTTGCTTATCCATTCTATTGTTTCTGAAACAAAAGTAGTTTATGAACAATATCTATTTGAAACTACAAAATTCGATGTTTTAACGTATAAAGCGAATCCATCACTGTTGCTCTATGACTCTTTAGTAGAAATTGAAATGTTACCCGTCTGCTCTACCGTTGATTTGATTCTTGATACACTAAATCTTAAAAATCCTCGAATTTCCTTAACTGAGGTAATGAAGACTTCTGAAATAGTTGAAACGTTTGTCTACGATACCGTGAAATCATTTGAAATTCGAACAACTCCGAAGAAAAGCGCTTCACTGATATTAGAAGACTTAGAACCGTTAATTCCTAGTGATCAAGTTGAACAAATTGTTCGCAAATTGGTTGAAGAAATTACTATTGAAGAAATAATTGAGACAAAATTATCAGAAAAGAAAGATAGACTTAAAGATATTGCTGAAACAAAGCTTGATTTGAAAGTACCAACGTCTAAGAGTATTGCTGAAGAAGAAGCTCTTGAAATAACACCCATAAAATTACCTACCAGTG
Organism: Mengenilla moldrzyki; assembly: GCA_000281935.1. Taxonomy (NCBI): domain Eukaryota; kingdom Metazoa; phylum Arthropoda; class Insecta; order Strepsiptera; family Mengenillidae; genus Mengenilla; species Mengenilla moldrzyki. The sequence continues at coordinate 5,816 of AGDA01057661.1, read as the reverse complement.
AAATTGACGAAGTTGAAGTATCTGTTATAAATAAAGAGCTAAAAGAGAATGAGGAATTTGCTGACGTAACAATAACTATTCAACCAAAATTAGATAAAATTGAGGAAATTTGTGAGAATCTGGCATCCGTGAGCGTAAAAGATGTTAAAAAAGGTATTAGTGAAATTATGGAGACCGCATATGAAATACCTACAGAAAAAGTAGTACTGGAGGATGATCAAAGGCCAAAGACTTTTGAGCATCAAATGAAATTGAAAGTGCCGATAATTAATGAAAATAATGAACAATATTCGTTGGATACATGTGATAACTTTGAATTTGTTATTGAAGCTAAAGAACCAAAGACTGTACTAGTTGAACAGACTACATGTATTAGTGAACTAAGTACACCGATTAAAGTCATTCAAGACTACAAACGTGAAATGGTTGACAGTACTAAGGAATTAATACTGAAATATGCCGAAAGTATTGAAATTTTCTATGAGACTGTAAGTGAGTACGTTTTAAGCTTGGAACCGCAAACTGTTACGATCGATGACTCAAAAATAGAATTAAGTAAAGCTCAAGTTAAACAAATGATTGTTGAAAAACATGATGAGACATCAGACATTAGCGAATCAAAAGTTATTGAAAGTAAAGAGGATAAACATCAAAAAGAAAAAATGGTTTCAGTTGTTAGCAAAAGTTCTAAAGACCGTTTACCAGTGAAAGATTCAAAAGACATACCAAAAGAACTAGAAGAATTTAAGATTCCTAAAACTGGTATGCCTTCTGAAGAAACATATGATGCAGAAATCACTGACTTTGAAAATGAGTGTGTCACTATTACAAAACCAAAAGATTTTGAAATATTTGATACCCTTCAACCTAAGCCAAACATAATCCATAAGTCAACTGAACCGATTAAAGAGGAATTCAGTTTAGTGCAAACATTGGATCAAGAGTTCTTAGTAATAAGTGTAGAAGATGTAATGGAGTATAAAGCTGAATCAGCAAACGTAGTTTTTGAAATTAAAATACTATATACTTCAGTAAAAAATATATCAGATCTATTAGAAAGTATTAATGATTTGATTGTGAATGCTGATCAAGTACAAGAATCAAAAGTTTTGTCAGAATCTTTGCAACCATTAATGGAAAGGATTAAAACAAATGATAAACCAGTGTTACATGAAGCAGTTACAAGTGAAGAGAAACCAGTTGCAGATTTGAGCTTGATATTAGGTGACAAAGGAGATGTATCAAAAGCTCCTAAAACTTCAGATATAGCTTTAAAATTAACAAAAGTTGACATAGAAGAACAAAGCGTTGATTCTTTACAAGATGCTATAAAACCTCTAACTTATAAACATTCAATGGAAACAATTGAAGCTCACGAAGGGAAGGAAGACTATGTACACTTTGATTACACTATTAAAAAACCACAAAAAGCTGAAGTTGAAGAAACTGATTTAGTAGCTGAAAGTGTCACTTTAATTGTTGAAAAAGAAGAACCACAAAAAATGATTACACACCTTACAGGTTTACTTTTACTAATAGCGTACAGAAAGATTTTCAAATATTTTACTTAACTTACACACACACATTTCATTCAATATATAAAAATATAAGTATACAGAAATATGCTTTAGACTTAACAAATATATAAAGATTTAAAAAACTATTTCTCACATATTTGTTATACATACTCTTCTAACATTTTCTTAAACTAAGTACTTTTTGTAAATAAGTATGTACATACTATTTGAATAACTATATGATTACTAGGTAAATAAAATACTGTTAAACTAAAAGTCCAATGGATTTGTAATTTAATGATAATTAAAATTATATTACAAAAATTTATTATAATTATAAAATAATATTGATATATTAAAGTAACAAAAGATACAAAGTTGTTGTGAAATACACTTTTCACAAAGTGTTCATATTTTACTAAAGGATATAAGATAAATGCCGCCTTTAGGACTACGGCATTAGTATTACCAGTCAAAATCTAAGTCATTAATGCATACCTTATTCAAAATATGCCGAGAAGATACTTAAATAAAAGAACTATTTTTTGTTTGATTATTTTATAAATACATTATAAGCTCTATGCTAAAATGAGGAAACCTTCAAAATATGTGGTCTCCAGACATCGAATACTCTAGATTCTTGGTCAACGTAGAAACAAAGGTAATAATTGAACTGAATCTACGGTTTTAAATGTGTATAAAGAAAAACATATGATATCCTACAATCATTACTTGAGACTTCTATTTAGGTCCTTATTAAACACTGATTACTAAAACAGTATATGTAAAAAAATTGATTACATACTAAAAATAAATAATGAATGAAAAATCAATATGTATACTTGAAGATTTTAAGGTGAAATTTGGCATTCTTGATTAAATCACATTAATTTGGTAAAATTTAATATATCTGTAATATAAATAGACGCTTGGTGAGTGGCATAAAATTAATAAGTGGGACACATGTGATCTAAGGGCCAATTGTTTCTTACCTCTGTAGTAGAGTAAAATAAGCTACTTGATTGCACGTGCTAAGGTTTTATCTTTGCCTAGCAATAAGAGCTTTTTAAATCCTGGCGGAAGTCGCAATAAATTGAATTAAAAATACCCAATAAATATACCGAAAAATTTTCCAAAAATGTATCGGTTAATTGTCCTTTATACATATAACTGTGTTAGATAATAAAACTCTTAATGAGTATTTAAACTATATAAGTTCTAAATTAGTGAAAAAGTTATTCCTAATAAAAGATAATTGAACATTGATTTAAAATAGTACGAGATATTTATGAAAAGTACTTATGTTCTATTATAAATTTTTGTGCGCTCTTATATTTTTAACTTATTGTGACTGAACTCAAATTTCATTTTTTTCGGTTATTTATTAGAAATGAAACCAGAAAGTGTAAAAATCAAAGATATCGTTTTTGAAAAATTAGATAATGTTCAAATTTCACAGACTGTTTCAATAAAACGAAAATCAATTTTTGACACTAAAGACATAACGCCATTGACATTGGATACACATGAAATTGGAACAACACCAGCAACACTTGAAGACGAACAATTACATACTGAAGACTTATACACAACACAAAATACATTTGAAGGTATTAACTAATCAAATTACACGCAGTCAAAACTTATACATATATTATAAACCATTTTTACGCAAAATTAAATTTTACACTTAATAATTTAAAAAACATATTTTACTTTAGGTGTTCCACAAGATGTTGTTACAAGATCAGTGTCAGCTGTTGAAGTAACTGTAAAACCTGATCTATTGCAAGAAGCTGATACTCAAAAGGTAATCGTTAAACAATCTCAAGATTCACAAATTTCACAGTCAAGTGAATTACCGGAAGAAGTATTTGAAGAAGTTCAACAAGTAGAATTTAAAATTCCCAAAGAGAAACTTTCTGAAGAAACTGAAGAAAGTAAAGAAACAAAATTAATAATTAGAAGCAAACAAGTACTTCAGTCAGCAGCGGTAAATGAAGAAATAAACGACTTTAATACTTTAGAGGAATTTGACCACAAAGTAATAAAAGGAAAACCTTTGAGAACTATTGATCGATTCTGGAACCATATTATAATCGAAGAAATTATTTTGCTTCAGTCAGCTACTGAATTTCAATATGTATACCCTGATCAAGAAGTAGCGATTGATATTCAAGAAGATGATTTCAATATTATCGATGTACGAAAAGAAGTGGACATTAAATCTGTGCCTGAAGAACATGACGTTTCAGATATCAAGGTGTGTATTAAAAAACCAAGAGTTAGTACTGAAACGCCAGAAAGTGTTATTGCTCAAATTAGCCTTAAACAACCAATAGAAGAAAAGTTTGAAATTATTACAAAAGAAATTACATTTAAAGAGCCATCCGATCAAGACATTGAGCCATGTGATGTTGAAATATCACTTAAATCGGTAGTTGAAAAGCACCATTCGGAGACAATGGATATTGAAAAACCTCAATTAGTACAAACTGATGAGATGCGTAAACCATCTGTAGGTGAAATTGAATACATGCTACCAAAGAGTGAAAATATTGAAGAAAAGAGCTTTGAAATGCCAGTGGTTGAAAAACCAAGTGTTAAAGATTTGCCACAACCTGAATCTTCTATAAAAACTATAAGCCCCGAAACAACTGAGCTGGAAAAAGTTGAATTGAAAATGTTACCCAAAGCAGAGGAAGATAAAAAAGAAGAAAAGAAGACGAAAGTGAAGAAAATTAGAAAGAAATCAATACCGAAGGAAGAAAAAGACACTGATAAATCTTTATTATCTGAGGGTGAGTTAAAACTTGTTATTGAAGATGTGATTGAAGATTTTAATATTAAAAGACCATCATTAGCTGAAATAGATAATGAAACTGAACATGTATTTATTAAAAAAACAGGCTTAAAAGAAGAAACGTTGGATATTGAAAGTGTAATATTACCAAAACCTGATATTATCAAAGAATTTGAAGTTAAAAAAGAACTAAAACCGCTGATTGCTGAAGAAGCGGAAGTTGAAAAGAAAATCACATTAACAAAGCCACAAGAGCGTTTAGGTGATTCAGAAGACGTTCAAGCTGACCTTACAATTACGAAATTAGTTCCAAGTTATAGCGAAACTAAAAAACCAGAAGGTTTAATAAAAGATGATATTGACACAAGAAAAAAATTGGAAGAGCTTAAAGTAATGACTATTGAGGAAAAATTTGAACCGAAAATAGATATGGATAAAGATAAAATAATATTACCCAAGCAAAGTGAAAAAACTACTACAGAGAAACCCAAAATGACAGATACAAAAGAATCTGAATTTTCTATGGTCAAACCGTTGATTGCTGAAAGTATAGACGAAAATATTGTAGTTGAAATACCACAGAAGTCTCATAAAGATTCCTCTGAAATTACTGATCAAGTGTTGACCATCAAAATTGCTCCAGTTGAAGATACTACACGAGAAAGTGATGAAGATTATGTTGAAGTCACTTTACGAAAACCTTCACTTGTAGAAAAACCAGAAGTAATAACACTTGAAAAAGCGTATAAAACAATAAGGGAAAGTGATACAGACATTTATGAAACTTCAATAGAAGCCACAATTAAAAAACCGATTGAAAACGTGGAAGCTGTTGAAAAAGACTATGAAGAAATAAGTTTTAAGATGCCTTCTGCTAAGATACAAAAAGAAATGGAAATTAGCTTAAGCCACCCATTTGTCGCTGATGAGACTTATGATGAAATGATTTTCAAAAAGCCATCAGAAAAACCAAAAGAAGAAGGTAAAGAAGTTGAAGTAACTACTCAGTTTAGTCTGAAAAAGAAAAATGATAAAGATAATCAGGAAGCTAAAGTAACTCCAAAAATATCATTAGCATCTGAAGAACCAGAAGAGATATTATTACTCGAAAAGAAGTCGAAAGAAACAATTTCAAAAGATGAGGCTGTAAGTGATGTCACTATTAAAAAATATGTGTCTGATGATGATAAACAAGAAACTGAAGTTTGTTTGAAAGTACCATTGGTATCCGAAGAGCCAAAGGAAACATTTATTCTTAAGAAAACGCCGAAAGAAATGATTCGTAAAGATGAAGCTGCAGACAAAGTGACCATCGAAAAACATATCCCAACTGATGAAGATAAGCAAGAAGCTGAAGTTTCTTTAAAAGCACCAATGGTATCCGAGGAACCAGAAAAAACATTCATTCTTAAGAAGAAACCGAAGGAAACAGTTTCTATAGACGAAGCTGCAGACGAAGTGACAATCAAGAAATATGTCTCAACTGACGAAGATAT
>AGDA01057647.1:0-20913 GCA_000281935.1 Mengenilla moldrzyki | reverse complement strand
GTTTAAACCAGATACGAAAACCTTCGAAATCACAGACCGCGCGTGACTGCTAATGTTCGGTGCAAGGGTGCGACTATTGAAAGGTTAAATAACAAAACGAAACTAATTACTCAGCTTGAGTAAAAAGTAAACCAGGTGTGGCCAAATTTTTATTCCTTCGGAATGACTTGTTTTTTTAAATATAGTTCGCGGTAGATTATGAATCATTATCTGTTTTAAAAAGTTGTTTTGATTCTTCAGCATATATCTGCTGTAAATATTGAGGTTTAGTTTAGAATCGTACTTAAATGTTGTCATGTTTTTAAGAATGTTTACATTTTTAAATATAAAATTCAATTGAGAGTAAATTGTTTAATTTTAGCCGTGCGAGCTACTTTCAAAACATTTGTGATTGACATCTTAATCACTCTTGAGGTAAACTATAGAAAAGCATAGCGACCATAAACTTTAGCTATTAATAAGTTATACGTATTGTATTCTTTAATCATTAGCTTTATATTTATTTTAACGTATTATATTACTGATACATAACTCTTTTTATATATCTGAAAATTTATCTTATACTTTTCAGTTATTGTTTAGTGTTTTAGATTACTGCTTTTTAATCTAAATTTTCAAAATAGTAAATAACAGATAAGGGAATAGAAAAATTCCGAATTTTGTGATGAACTAAACGTTTAATAAATTCATATATATATATATAATTTTGATTTAGTATTTTCTATAAAATTTTAATATCTGTTTTTATTTATATAAGAATTTAATTAATTTCTAGAAAAGTACAAAATCGGTTCAGGTGTCGCTGAAGAACCAAAGAAACAGTGATGACGCTTTGGATTCGATAAATCAAAAATACGAGAGCTTATTAAGTACGTGCGAAAAGTTGCGACTGGAAAAATTGGAGTTGGAACAAAATTTGCATAATCGGAGCACGGAGCTGGAATCTTTAAAAGAAGAAATGCAAACTTTTAAAAAGGACAAAGTTTGCTTTATGTTTTTCTAAATTATTGATTAATGTACGAAATTTGCTTTGTGTCCAGGTTGAAAAATTCCATGCCGTTATCAAAAAGCTACAACTGGAAAACGAAGAACTGAAAGATGAATTGAAACGAAAAGAATTATTGCAAAAAAATTCACAAAAATCGGATCAACAAGAAAATGATATGAAGCTCGTTGAAAAATTAAAAAGTCAATTAACGTTGTTAGAACATGGCAATCGAGTTTTGCAAGACGAATTGAAAATGGCGAAATTGACTGAAGAGAAAAAAAATGTTGTTATGAAAGCAAAAGCACTTGAATTAAATGAATTAAAAAAGGACTTAAATTTAGTAAAGGAATTGATAGCCCATGAAAAAATGGAACTTAAAATGTTTAATGAAATCATCCCTACTAAAAACTCGTTGGAGAGTAGTTGAATACAAAGTGTAAATATGTCCTGTAAATGATTATTTAATCGCAACACTAATAAATTATACGTAACAATTTCGAGATCTGTTCGAGACTCATTTTTATAAAATGAAAAAAGTATAAAAAATATTTAAATATGCGTTAAAAAATTTTCTTGTAAACTTTCATTATATTTTCATAAGTAATTAAATGACGTTTGATATCAATTTTAAATATTATTGTTAATGGCTTCAAATTTAATGAAAAAATGTGTATTATCATTTTTAAATAACAGTGTACGAAAAATAAAGCTTGAAAACAAAGTAACTTTCACGTTACATACAACTGAAAGCAAAATTGTGTGCGAAAGTTCTTCGCTAAAATAACTGATTTCTTCCTTCGTTGCTATTAGTAACTTATCGATTTTGAATTAATTATACGACAATAGTTTTTTTTAACGGACACTTTATTGAGATCATTATTGATAATTCTGTTTGCCGAGTGTCCTAAATCTAAGCGCGATGTAATTCGCTTTGAAAGTAAGGTAAATAAGGTATTTTTCAATAATTTAACATTAAATGAAAATTCGTTTCATTACATAGGGGAAGAAATAATTACTTCTAAGAACAACATATGTATTTTCTGAAAACAAATCATATTGATTGCCATATCGTAATATTTTCGAAATTATTGAAACAAATTAGGGAGAGAGAAAACGCGTTTCATATACAAATACTTTTTTCTTTAAAACTTAAGTAGTTTTTTTAATATTCTTTACAGCTATCAAAGTTATGAAAATATTTAAAGGAGAGCCGTATATTGGAAAGAACTGTTTTTTTGTTTCAAAAGTACCCTGCGAACCATAAATGATTTAAAACAATGTTAAAATTTAGAATTGTTTTCGTTTTTCAATGCTTTACAAATTATTTAAAAATATTCATAATTTCCTATTTGATAGACTCATGAAAAACATTGTTATAAAAAGGATTGAATGCATTATTAAATTTGTCAAAAATAGTAATGAATATATACATATCTTTACATCTTTATGCTTTTTCAGCATTAAAATTACAATTTTTTATAAAATGTATATTCAAATAATGAAAAATTAAATTCTTGTTTTACAAATGCTTTAAAACAAACATTTCACCAACATAACATATGTTTTAAGCACTTTTGGCTCGCAGAGTAACCTATGTACAAAATATCAAGATAGGTTATCAAGGAATGTTTAAGATATTTTTATTTCGCACAAGAAAAAGCTTTTTTCATCAACTTAATTTTCTGTTACAATCTTATATACACTAATGGTATTTTTCCAACGATAACTGTTAAAGAGTTTAGGGTAAATATACGGTATTGATAAAGGGGAAATTGGGATCTGGGAGTCCTAAAAGTCAACGTACTTTTTACTTATTTACTACGCATTTTTGATTTTAGGAATTTGAACTTATCTTAGTGCTAGTATTTGATTATCAGATCATACGGGGGTCTGAAAACTTCATAACTTAAAACTAATATTTGCTTTATATAGCTTGAATTGCGGTTACTGAAGTAACCGTATGAGTACAGCCTACTTGTCGGATCAGTCATAAAGAAACAGTAAAATGAATAAAAAAATGGTGTGTGCGTGTGCTTATGTGAAATTTTGCTACAGAGACATTTCAAATGCTTAGCTAGACATATGAGGAAATTCTATGAGTCATCATGGCAATGTGTCGGCTCATGTGTTATTTCTATTTGCAGTTATCTAGCAAAACAGTACATTCCCGTTGCGCCTTATCCATTATATTTTTCAGACTTAAGTCTAGCAGACTTTTTGATGTTTTAAAATGAAAAACACTTTGAACAATGTGGAGAGAAACTTCGTGCTGTCTCACAAAGCGTTCCGAAATTGAGGAAATAGAGATATTGTATTGCCAATAGAGGAGATTGTTTTAAAAAAGACAGTACTTAAAATCTAGAATAATAAATAATAAAGCTGATGCAGCAATGTTCAGTTTCATTGTAAACATATTTCATATATACAATTATCTAACTAAAAATATAGTGTGAAGAGAGTCCATATTGTTGCCATTTGTTCAAATGTTTGCACTTAAATTTGTTTAGTTAAATGAGTTGAAACCTTTTGGGATAATCTAATGATAAAATATACATGAAAATTCCCTTTTAAGTATTATACAACAAAAAAAATTGGTGTTTAGTTTTCGCCAAAAAAAGAAGTGATTAAAAGGAAATACAAAAATTCTTATTTATTAAATATTTTGTCTAAAAATCGCTTAAAATATTTTTGAAGCTATTATTGTTAAGAAAGCGTTTTTTTTAATGTAATTTTTGTATACATTTTTCCAAAAATGACATACTAAATAGATACGTTCAACTTGCGGTTTATGAGCCATATGTGACTCTTTGAACACTTCTTGTGGCACCCATTTAAAATTTTGAACTGTCTATATTAATTTTTAAATATACCAAAAAATCGACTAAGTTATTCGTTAATATTAAACAGTTTTACGTAAAATTAAAAAAATGATGTAACATTAATTGTAAGGTAATAAAAGTTTCAAATATTTACGATAATAAAAAATTTAGAATAATTGTTTTCTTTTTTTTATGTGTTATTTCTAGATCAGTTTAGTAAGTTTTTAATTTGCCGCCTACTAATTTTGGTTGGACAACCTTACACTAAAGCAGTCATGTTAAAGATACGGCCCGCGGGCCGCTTCCGGCCTCTGGGCTGTATCAATAAGGCCCGCGTTCGCAATATGTCGCAGAAAAAAGAATCATGTTTTTTAGAGCACAATGCTTACGAATGAGCATCCCCAATCAGTTTTTAAAATAACTACAACGAATATGATACCTGACATCAATGAGCTTGTTAAAAACAAGAGAAGTCAGGTATCTGGATCTTCGAGCTCAACATAATTACCTACTATCTTTTATAACTTTGATATGATTTTTAACAACCGTATTTTATATACTTATATAATTTAATAAATAAAATGTTATAATAATTGAGTTCTTTTTTTTTTCAATCTGGCCTACCTACTAATTCAAAATTTAATTTATGGCTCTCTACAAAATTGAGTTTGACACCTCTACACTAAAGGATCATTTATACGATCATACGATTTTTCCAATCAGAATAAGTGCCATATTAAAAAAAATGCAAAATAAAAACAAAATTAGATTAAACGCGAATAAATATGAAACCTGGAGTAATGCTTGATTTTAAATTCATTAAAAATGTTTTTTGATTGTTTAAAAACAACCAAAATTGCACTTCATTAATGACCATTTTAGGAACGTCACAAAAACTAAGTGCCTTATACGGGTTTGAATGAACGAAGCTTTTAATGCCCAGAAAGAATGATCAATAACTTTATGCGTATATGCATTTAACTAAGTTTACGATTATAAAAATGTATACTTGAATATTATATTCCTTATAATCTAAAAAAAACTCCAATATATCGATTTATAAACTGTTTTTTAAATCAAACATTTTTCATATTAGAGGAAATCCTTTCTAATTGAACAAAAGTTTTCATTTTGATGAAACGATATAAAATACTTGCTAAATGCATCTCTCATATCAGAATTATAAAGAAATTTTGTTAAGCTCACATTTGCGTTATTTGATGCAGCTTTAAAGAATCGTCTTTGGCATCATATTATAAACTTTTTTAAATTGATTTTTAATTAAATTCCGTTGATTCATCGTGAAAATCGCTTTTAAGAAAAGCAGCGAAACTGATTTAATTAAGTTCACTTCATTATATGTTCTACATTTTACTCATTAATATGTTATTGTTACATGTTAATGAAACGCAAAAGCTTTTTCACGTCTTCTTTAGACTTTTTTTTGATGCCTTTGTTATAAAAGTTCGCTCAATATCTTTAGGCTATCAACTGAAAATGTTTCTATTTCGCATTTAATAAAGAAGTACATTAATATTCCATTGTAATTATGAAGCTTCCATTTTTGTAATTAATGCTATTGTGAGTGAAAATGTCTAAATACTGTATCTAATTTTTGAATAAAAAATGCGATGGTGTATTTGAAAAATTAAATTATTACTTTTGTATAATACTTAATCTAAAGAAAAATTTATCACAATAGAAAAATAGTATATTAAAATAATTTCTTTAATATTGTTTAAAAAATATTAATTTTTTGCAAAAAAATTAAGATATGAGATAAATCGTTAAATAGTTTTAAATATTATTTTTTCTTAATTGGAATATATAAATAATTAATTTATTAATATGTATAAAAAAGTTTAATTAATTTTTAATTTAATTTTAATAAATATTGTCTATTAAATTTGTTTAATAAAATTTTCTCAGAGTGAATTGTAATAATATATTTGGAGAACGTTTTAATAAATGATTTAGTGGACACCATTTATTAAAATTCAAAAAAAAAAAAAATTAATAAAATGTAATAAATTTATTATTAATAGATTGTGATTGATGAAATTTTTTAAAGGTATTAAGAACTTTGTCACGTAATTTAATAAGTATTTATTAAAAAATTTTTAACAGCATTAAAAAATTTCCTCAATGAATAATTCCTCAAAAATAAACTTTGAAGAGATTTAATTTCGCTAAACCGCATTCTGAAAAAATGTATTATATATTTTTTATCCCTATTATTTACAAAGGCTTCCGCCGATTTTCCTATGCTGATGTTTTTCGAAAATACGTACGCGGTTCTGTAGAAGACTTTATGAGATAAGATCTCATATCACAGTTTCATATCACAGCGTTGTTTAGGAGTTATTTAGAAAAAACTATTTTTTGTTGTATTTTTCAAAGTTTAATATCTATATATCTACTTAATGTTTTCTCATCCTGTAAATTATTTTTGGACTAAAACTGATTGTACTTCATTCTCATATGATCGAAAGAAAAATAATGTTATTTAAACGGGGTTAAATGTGAAAAAAAATTAATATCTAAGTTTTAGAGGTTAACAGCTCGTGGATCAAAATGAAACTATGCTTATTGAATTTCTCGCCTAATTTTACATAGGAATCTGTGGTTTTGAAAAAAAATTAAGCGGTCTAAAGACCTCATTTGAGATGATTTGAAAAAGTAATTCAGTTTTGTGCATTACAATTGCTCTCTGTATTTGTGGTTTCATCTGTTTTTTGGTATTTTTTGTTTTTTGAATGAAGGTAGCATGATTTCCAATGATATCTTTCTGTAAAAACTTTTTTTAATATATATTATGATTTTTGTGAGATATTTTTTACAGTAGAAAAATTTCAATTTTAAAGAATAAAATTTAATAACTCTACAATCATTTATTATTTTTTAATTTGAAAAGATTTTTTTGGATTAAAGTTATTTGTAGTTATTCACTAATTATATTAAAATGAATGTAAAAAATTGTTAAAAACATACAGAATATGAAATTATTGTATTTTACACTTAGTAAACATAATAAGTTTAGCAAAACAAAGTATTATAAATATTTTTGTAAAACACCAATTAATTAATTCATAATTTTATTTATTTTTAATGATCATGGTGAAGCTGAACAGCCAATTATTCGTCTTTCAAGCTCTAAATGATTTAAGGTTTTCTGTTAACAAAATGAAAGAAAAAAAATTTTTTTTAGATAAGATTTCTTAAACAAAACGGAAATATAATATAATAAATAACATTATTTAGCTGCAACGTATGAAATTAAAAATATTTTAGTGATTGCATAAAATAAAATAAAAATTTTTTCACTACAAAAAATTTAAAGAAAAAAATAGATGTCTCTTAATAGAGATTTTGTGGTCACATCAAAGAGAAATTTATTTAATTTTAACTTTTGTACATGCTTTTTATGTTTTCTACTTAATAATAGTCGATAAAGGTACATTTTGAAAACATTAAATTTAAATTGCATTTGTGAATAATAGATACACAAACTAAAATATTTTTGCTAATTACATCAATGAAGACAAAATAGTACTGCAAAAATCTCAGGAACTCTCGAAAAGCAATTATCACAGAGCAAATGCAACGCATTTCACAATTAAAAAAAGTAATTACACTGAGCGCTAAGATTGAACACCGATTACTATATATTTGAATATTTAATAGCTCTACATACGCACACGTAGACTTCAACTACGCACAACACATTAAATAACATATTCATTTGTAATTTTATACGTAAAATTTCTTATGGTCGATAATTTAATTAATGTATATAATAAGAAGAAAATTAACGTAATTAAGTTTTGTACAAAAATCAATATAAATAGAAAATAAATAAATTTTTATTTTTAATAACAAACTTTATTAGCAAATGATACACTCTTCTGTGTATAATTATATTTTAAATAAAACCTTAAATAAAAAAAATTGTTATAATTTTATTAAACTTATTTATTTTGATTCGTTTTAATTTTTATTATTTTTAAATAATTTTTCATTTATTGGAAATAAATAAATAGAAAGGATTAATTTACTTAATATAAACGAAAATTTTATTTGTCCCTTATTTTAATAAACAGTTTATTTAAAACAAATATTTATTTCTCGTTAATAAATGCTCCTCTCAGTGTATTTGCTGATGATTCTATTTTTCACATTATCAAACATTTTTCTTTATTTCCAAAAATATATCAAATGCGATGGATGCATTTCAAATTATCTTACAATTAATGTTCATTTGACTCCGATTAGTTTGTTTTTATATATAATTTAATTATGCAGAAAAGATAAAAGCGAAATATTGTTTTAATAAAAAAATTGATTTTTAATACGAAAATTACTACCTGAATATCTAAGTGCACTTTTATATTAAATAATAAGTTTGATTTTCGAATGCTAGAACATAATACCATATTTCTTATAACATTTAAGAGAAATATAAAATTAATCTTTTTTACTCAATTTGAAAAAAGTTTAAATTTCTATAAATATAAAAAAAGCTTGAGAATGAGAAATCAATAATACCGCGGTAAAATTCTGCGAAGTGATCAAACTTTTTGTCGCGACTTTTTTTATTTTATTTCCAATTTAACTACCGCAAAATTAAAATTTTTGTAATTACTGCATACATTTAGAAACAATCGCAATTTACAAATATTTAATTTCTGTTTTAAATGCATATCAGTCTGAACGTATGTTCGATAATTACGATATATTTATTCTTAGCGCAATGGTCATTTTAAAAAACAAAATACATATATTACTTCCTGAAACAACCATTGTTCTCTGCATGCTTACAAAGTAAATTCATTTCTTAAAAATAACGACATGTTTGAGAAACTCTCTTGTTTACCCATTGCTATAGGTCAAGTGTAGCCAAACTTTTATTTCTTAGAGGCGACCTATTCTGTAAAATTTAATTTTCGGGCGACTGTGAACCTCTTATGAACTGTTTTCAGATAAAAAAAGGTGTTTTGATTGATCAGCACATTTCCGCCTTAAAAATTGAAATCTAGTTCAGAATTGTACTTGAAAGTCTTGTTAAACATTCAAGTATACATAGATTTTAAACCTTAAATTTACATAAAAGCAAATTCATTAATTCTACCATTGCGGTTATTTTCAAAGCCTTTGAGGTCGAAGTCTTGGTCATTTGTATTATAGCTTTTAGCTTTTTTTTTAAATTTTCTAGTATTTTATAGTTATAAAATTAAAACTTTTTGGAAATTCGTAACTTTAGATTTACAACTGAAATAATCACGTTTATTTTTTCTAAGAGTATAAGCTCGAAATATCCACTTCGTTATTAGTATATAAGTTTTTTAATACTTACACATTAAACGAAATAATGAGGGAAGAATATTATTCAGACATAGATAAACACCTTATTCAAAACTTAGCAAAAAAAACAGCAACGCAACTCTTAGGTCCTTTTTTTTATTGTTTTTTGTACTGTTAGCAAGTTTGTACGAAAAATTCAACAAATTTGTTTAAAGTATTAAAATAATTAAAACCAGGGCTCCGAACCGTTTGAATTTTTTTTTCGTTTCGGTTTTCGATTCAGTTCCCGATTTCGGTTTTGTTCCGGCTTAAATTTTTTTTTCTTTAACAATGTATTTTTAATTTCCGTTTTTTAGTTACTGTGAAATTGATAGATTATTCCACTAACTCAAAAGTTATTACACGTTTTTAAATCAAAATTTTATTGATATAAAAAGCACATTAAAAAAATAATAAAATTAAGGTATTAATAAAAGATAATGTGTATGCTTGTGTCGCTTTAAATTACTATTAATGCATGATTATGTTCATATACAGCATTCCCTCTTCTTTCTACACAACTTTTATCACGATTTTGTGCCTTTTTCATGATAATTTGGTACCAACATCGTTTATTTTAGAGTACAAAAATTAACAGACTAAAATAGGGAAATGGCGTCCTTTTTCTATCGAAAGGTTGATACTTTATTCCACCATTATATCTTCAGAAGTAGGTAAAAGATTACTACTTTTAGACTAAAAGTCTAAAACTATTCTTTGTTATTACTAATTTTAATCTGATAAACATTAAAATGTTTATAAAATAAATAAAGAATTTTCTGCATTTTTGAAAAATATAACTTTATTCTTCTAGAAAACGTTACAATAAAAATCAATTTCTAAGAAGTCACTATCTGAATCGTAAATTGTATTTGAACATAAATACACAGCGCTTTGTACGGTTCCCGTAGGATTGCTTTCTATGTGGAAAATTTAAGATTCTATTATTTCTGACAAAAATTTGTTCTTTTAAAACATTTTTTAAAGCGGAACATCTTTTTATAATTAATTTATTGCAAGTCATTTATCTGTATTACGAACAGTGCAATTTAATTTTTATTTTAATGCAAACAAAAGCCTAATATATAAAAACAAAACGTATTCCGATTTAGTATGTTACGTAAGTCTACACATTGCTATACATTACTAATTTACAGCAATAATTGTGTTATTATTACAAGACTGCAATAAGCATGAAATATATTTGAAATATTCTATTTAAATGAAACTTTAACACTTGGCGAGCCGAGTGTTTTTCACCGTTCATTCCAACAGACCGGTGTTAAATTCACAAATGCATAAGAGCCAATATGCACAGATTTGACTAGTCGCTTATCCGCTTGGTAGTGTTTACTTTGAAAAACATTTACGACCTTTTTAATGTAAAGTACTTATGAATTGGTAGATATAAAAATAAAATTTTCATATTTTCTAAGTATTATTTTTTGTTTACAGCTTATAATTAACCATTGGAAGATATCACTTAAGGAATTCTTCGACATGCAATTTAGATTTTCTATTACAAAAAAAAATGTTTTATAAAAATGCAGGATTTGAAAATGATTTCTAGATTTGTCATACCCGATATAGAACCGTAAATAATTAATACATTTCTTCTTCAAAAATGCCCAACTTTAGAACTATTTACACGGGAATCTTAAATATAGTTTTAATACATGAAATATGATCACTTTGCTTTAAAATTTTTAATAATAAACAAAACCTTATTAATGGAACATAAATTACAAAATAGTTGTCATTTGCATCACTATACAACTCCTTGTTGTCAAAAAGTTCACATGTAGAGGTAATAGTTCAATGTGTTATGTGTAGAACATGTGTACCTGCACTATACAACGCTTTCTCAAGTAAGTATAATTTTCTACCAATCCGTGAAGTAATTGTTATGAGAAATGCAAATATTCATTCAGTAAAATAAGATCTGAAATTCAAATCAGCACACAATCTTTTTTACGTTTATTACAAAAACAAATATTGATTGGCAACGTTTATTTGCATGTATAACAAAGTCACCAATATAAAAATTTTTTTATATAAAGGGTACTGATACTACAATTTTGAATGAATTTAAAAGTTCACTTTTGTTTTATAAAAAAAATATTCAATACTTTGCTTAAAAACCAAATATTGATCCGAATGTTTTTGATATTTTTTTGCAAAATTAAAATTTATAGAGTTATGATACAAAAAAGTGCATCAATTTTCCTTTTATGTGTGTCGGTAAAAAATTATGATAAATTATATTTTTTTATTGCGATAAATGTCACTATAGAAAACAATAAGTTTACATTAAAAAAATAGAGATGATGTTTTCACTTGCATGTCCATTGCAATCGAAATGGAAAAGCGTGTTCAATTTTTTTTTGTTAATTATTAATTATAATTTATTTAATGAGGTCGAAATTTTCAAGCGTAATATGCAAATACGAATTTTAAAAATACGGTTTTTTTTCTAAAGAACAAAATTTATGAAAATTTACGTTATTATTAAGCGAATACTTTTTGTGTATAATTTTTTCTCTATACATGAATACTTTAATAATTTTAAAAAGAAAAATTTTTGAACTTACGATTATTTTTTTTATAATTGAAAATCGTGTAATTCGGTTTTTAACGTTTACAAATGTAAAGAAAGCCACTAAATTAATTAACTTTTTTTAAGGAAAAACTAATTACAAAGTACTTGAAAAAATTCATAAAATAAAAAAATTGAAAAAAATCATAATCACACAAGCGATGTCTTTCTCGAACTGCTTTCAACCCTTAAATAATGCACTGACTCTTAGGCTGCTGTGAATACACGGGGCTGTGGCTCAAGCTCTACAATCGATTCCAGCGTAAGTTTTTCGGGAATAAAAATTTCTAAAAATTCACCCCATTGACTCTATTATTATTCTTAGCATTTCCATAACAAAAAAAAAACAAAAAGAACATTATAATTATACAAAAGTCCTATTCGCTTAATTTAAGATTTTAATCGTGCCAAGAAATAAACACTTTTTACAATTAAATTTTTCGCATATTTTCATTTATTGCATAAAAAATTCTCTTTTTACTCAAAGAAAATTAGTTAGTTTTAAGTGTTTTTAAGACCGGCTTCATGCTTTACTTAATATTTTCAGTTGATTCATCGACGACAGAAAAGTCATTACAAATATTAAAAAGTGTAAAATTTATTTGTTAAAATATGTTGACTTTTTATTTCTTAATTACATCTATGCTTTTCATGACATTTATTAAACAAAAAACTGAGTTTATTGAGGAAAATTTATAACTTAAATTATAACATTTATTTTAATTACTACAGTGTTATCTTTAAAGCATCATCACGCTACATAATTAATCAGTAATCTAATTACCAATGTTAATGATTGATTAAAATCGTGTATTTAGACACAATATGTCATAACTACAGACTGTTTTAATACGAACGTATTTTTATTAGAGAAAACTTTTAATGAAATTAGACGATATTTTGACAAAATTACTTAAGTACGTAAAATAGACATTTCATTTTAAGTTTATTTTAACAGATATTGTTAATATAAATTTCGAATTTTTCCTCTGTTAAATATAGGTAGTGGTTTTAATCTTAATAATTCTGATTTTCAGTTTGATTCAAAAACAAAAAATTTTGTTTTGCTTTAATATCAAAAATAACAAACGTGTATTTATATGTTATTTTTTTAATACTTTAGTTACCATAGATCAATATATACTCGTTTTTAAAAAGTATATGATTTTATGTACAGATAAAAAGGTCTACTTAAATTTGAGACAAGTATAAAAAATTTTGTTCTTATAAAAAATGTAATAAGATTTATTAAGAATATATTAGAAATATTTGTATACTTATATAGCAAAAAATAAATATATTCATATGCTATTTTAATAATACGACTATACTTCTCCCATTTTCAAATAGATATATACGCAAAATAAGTAGAAATTTTTATCTATGTAGTTAATTAAATTTTTAAGGAGCACAAATAAATAATTTAAATAAGTATAAGAAACTGTATGCTTAACGAGATTATTCGTCATCGTTTAAGTTATTTAAGATCAACAACATGCCTATTTTGTATCAATATCGTGGCAGATCATAATGAAAAAATCAATTGCTGAAAAATGAAAAAAATTGTTAAAATTTTAATTTATATTGGAACGTAACTGAACCGAACCGAAACAAACCAAACCAAACTAAAACATCATTACTTCGGCTTAGTTCGAGCGAATAGAAAATTATTTTGGTTCAATAAAAAAAAATTACAAAAAATTTATTTCGGATCGATTCAACTTTAGTTACAAGTCGGTGAGCCACTTGAGTGAAGGAAACATGTCTCAAAGGTCAAGGAAGAAAAAAACTTTACCGTAGAAATTGTGTTGCAGATATCTTTCTATATGGTTATTCTGTGTTATCTTTTAACAAATTATTATACAAGCTATGGAAGAGTGCTTACTTGGTTTCTATAATTTTCCTTTAACGTTATTGTCTCCGATGGGGAAAAAGACTATGGGTATCGACATAATGATTTAATAAAACACTCATGTTACTAAAATACGTTAATATTATTTTCCTAAACTACGATACAGGATAGATTAGTATAATAGTAAAAACTGCATAAATTTCTTTTGTAACATTTACAGAAGTTTTTCGTGGCATACTTTAGGATTAAGTGACACTGCTAAAAAGTTTAAAATATCAATTAATAATACTTTATTATTATAAAACTAAATTTATAAATAAATATTCATTTTATAAGCGTCTTTTAACAATAGCACTAAACTCTTTGATTAAATATATTTCTACGAAAAGATGAAAAGTCAAACAGATGTTCCGTATCGCAAAATTTGTATGCAAAGTTGAAGCTCGCAAATAAAGAAATTGTAAAATAAATATGAATATATAAACGATGTAGACTACTTCGACTAAAATTTAATTTTATTGCAAAATAATAATGACATATTAAATAAATCATTAAAAATTAATATCGAAACGATTTTTAAAAATTCAGTCGATTAAAGATCATACCGTTTTTCAAAGGTGAAATTTAAAAACGAATTATTAATATTTCACGTATATTCCACGTCGAAATCTAAAACGATCAATTTGGTTTCTTCGGTACCGTTACGGCTACCGACAGCACAAACTAATTTTGTATCATTGGCACGTATACGCCATACGACACCTCCGGAACCGCCACTTTCCAACGTTACCAGGTTCCGAATAAACTCACCCGTTTTAACATCCCAAAGTTTAACAGTACCATCATCAGAAGATGTGATCACAAAACGGCTGTTGAACTGTAAGCAAGTAACAGCAGAATGATGCTTATGAGGTCCTTGTTAAATTGAAAAGAAAAATAAATAAAAAATCAATTTACTATTTGTTGACATTAAAATTCGAATTTAAAAAAAAAAACATTTTTATATAAAATTAATTTGAACCATTTTCCTTATTGAAATTCAAGATTCAACTATTCTAATCAGAATTCGCAAATTAAATATTAAATTTAATTACAGCCTTTCATATTTTTTTCAATTAATAATTGACATTACATAATTTTTTTTGAAATTGAAATAACCATCTAAGAATTTATAAATCTTCATAACTGTCTACAATCTTACATCAATATATTCTTAAATTTGAAAAATACAGTACGTGATTCTAAAATTTATCTGAATTCTTTTTTCTTTCGTTTATTCACACGAAAGAATTTTAAAATTTAACGTCGATTTTTTTCCTCAAAACCAAGTTTTCAATTTTTTAAAATTAAAAAAAAAAAAAACTTTGGGTAAAAAAATAACGATACAATCAAAGGAAACGTATAATAACGAAATTACACTATTCTATTCTGAAAAATTAAGCAAAAATCTAAAGTGCTTTGAAGAAACGATAAAAAAAAATTATAAATTCACTGTTCAATACTTTAATTTTAAATATAAAGTAAAAAAAGAATTACGTCAATGCAATATTGCTATAATTTTTTAAACATCATTTGACAAAATTACACTAAATTTTACTAAACATTCAGTATATTCAAAATACCCGTTTTTATTATTCATTAAGTAATTTGAATAATTAATCCACATACAATACCGAATAAAATTTTTATAATATCGATAAAGCAAAATATAAAATTGAAATTTTATTTATGCAAGGTAATAACCTCCTCTTTACTAAAAAAATCTCTAGTCGTTAGAATATTTATCTAATTTTTTATAGAAAATTGATTAAAAAAATTGAAAATAAATACAAAAAAAGATAATTAAAGGTGCATAATGTTACTAATTTAAATAGTCTGAAAAACTCTTATAATTTTTCCTCAACAAATTTGTTAATAAATTAAAATAATAGGAGTAATTAATGCTATATTTCTTTTACTATAGTGATAAAATTCATATACTTTTAAAATACACTCAAAATCCCTAATTACTAATGCAATCTTAAAAAAAAATAAATTGTTACACAAAAGCTAAAATATTGTAGATAGTTTGCGCTTCAAAAAATTTTAAACATATTTTTTTATTTATGATCTGCTTTTAATTAATTTTTTTATGTTTGCACACAGACTCTAAGCTATTCAAATTTAAAAAAAAAACACCGTATTTGCTTTAGAAAAGAATATTTATAGACTTTCAATGATATTAATCTAAATACACAACTATATTATATTCCAGACAAAATTAAAATTACCAATGTAAACACAATTTACCAAATACGTAAAAAATTTTATTTAATTGTATGTAAATTCATTTTCAATTGTAATACCATACGTTTAGTGCATTTTTTACATATTTAGTTATATTCCTCTTCTAGGCACGTTTAATATTTGGTTGGCAACTAGTAACTATCGATTTCAATTATAAATATTGCTCGCTTCTGTTTTTATGATATCAGTAAATGTTATAATTTCCTTCATCCTATATATGTCAGATATCATCCCTATCCAGATTTACAGGTTATTGTGAAGATATTTTCTTTAGGTTTTTATTTTTATAATATTTTACAATATAGAGTGCAAAAACGAACAGTTTCGCCATTTTTTGCTTTATTATTTCTGTAAAAAAAAAAACGCGAAATACAACTGGCCAAAAAGTAACGTGGTGTATGGTAATGAAATCCTTAAGAAAAGACAAAGCTGTAATTGGTTTGAAAAATTCCGTTCTGGAGATTTTCTTTTAAAGATAGCATTAATCAACAAATTTGAACTTTGAAAACTAGCCCTCTTCAGTTTTACGCTTTTATGTTAGACATTGGTCTGCAAACAATTAAAATGAAAGTGAAAATTTTCTGTATCCTCTAGTTCTTTTTAGGAAGGGGGAAAATGTATTTTTAAAGTTTAAAAAATCGTGAAAAAATCCTTTAAGCTATGGCATTAAAATTGTGCAGAAAATTAAAAAAACAAACTTCGGTAATGCACATACAAAATTTCAAATCAATTACTGAAACCTATTTTGAGTTATTCTCAAATATGCCAGAAAAAACGTCAAAAATACATGTTTCTTAGTTTTTTCTTTTTTTTGTTTTTATTATTATTATTTTTTTTAAAAAAAGTGAACACAGCACAGGGCGTCAAAATTATTTTTCTAAAAAAGTATATGAGTCCATGAACATCAGTATTTTTTTTTAATCGCAGTTAGCGCAAGAGAATTTTTTGAAATTTGTACTTCGATTTTTAATTTCCTCAGTACTACACTGAGAGAAAACTTTAGTTATAACAGATAAAAATTGTGTTATTATAGCAAAATTTTTTGCTATATTTCGGATAAGCAAAAATTTTTCTAATTTAAAAAAATATTAATAAAAATGTAAAAAAAATTTTCTAATTTTTCTTAAAAAATTTGCTCTAACAACAAATTAAATTCATTTATCCTATTTTACTAAATATTTTTCTCAGTGTATGAGCATTGATTTTTTACGGCCGCCTAAAATTAAGTATTATTTATTTGGCCCAAGATAGCTTTTTAGTTTGATACTCCTGACATTGAATAAGTCAGTTAAAAGCGCACAACATTTTAATTTCTTTAAAAATAAACGTAATATTAAATAATAATTAATTTAGAAATGCTTAATTACAAACCTGATAATGTTTGTAAACACTGGCCTGTAACAATGTCCCATACTTTAACGGTGGAATCTGCGTTCCCCGACACTAATATATTATCACGTAACTCCATGCCAGAAGTTAATGACTGATGCCCCATCAAAGTGTGACGACAAGTACCCGTTTCAACATCCCAAACTCTTATACTCGTGTCCAAAGATCCACTGACCACATGAATACCATCAAACTACGAATAAATTCAAAAATTATGATTTTCCGTATAATTTTGTAAGAAAAGCCTTTAAGAATAGAACAACTCATTCGAAATTTAATATCATTCAATGTACGGAATTCGATACTTTTCAGGAAATATTTAAGAAAAGAAGAACTCGACGTACATCTCAAACCTTTTACTAATTAATCATTGTTTTAGTACTTTTTTCAGTATTGTTATAATGTCTTGAAATATTCTGATTTTTTTACTTTTTTTTTCAAGTCACGCAATAAAAATAATAAAAAAAATTAAAATTGATAAAAAGAATTGCAAAACAAAAGTTTATTAGACTTTTTTTAGTACAATACTGCAAGAAATAAAACTAAATGACGTCCGATTACATGCAAAATAATTCCTTTTTTAATATAATAAAACGGTGCACAAAATTTCAGTAAAAGCTCAAAATGAAGCTTCTAATTTTTAATAATTTCGATAAATTAAAACAGAATGTTTAATTCGATAAAAATCTAGAGAACTTTTAAAATGCATTAATCATTGGATACATTAATTATTTCTAAATACATACTGATTAATGAGAAATTAAATAAGAGACTATTGATGCTCATAATTTGCATATATTTTTTTTACTATTAAATTATTAGAGCAGGGGTGTCAAAAGCTCGCGGCCCGCATGCAGCCCAAGATAAGCATTTTTGCAGCCCAATTAATAGACCCAACATAAAGTTAAAATAGAAATGTAATTAGAAACGAAACCAGCAAATAAAATAAACTTTTTTCACGACAGATACCTTCACAAAAATCCGTACACAAAAATCCGTACACAAAAATCCGTACACAAAAATTCGTGTAAAATGAAAATTGGGCGTAAGCAATATTAAAAATTTTTGTTAGAATTCATTTAAAAATATTTTATTCTTACACATTTTAATTCATTAAATATATTATAAAAAATAAATTATCTTTTGTAAATAGAGAAATAATTTCTGAAATGCATTAATATAAATTAAAATAATATAGACAAATATTTGTGAAAATCGCGTTAAAACAAAACAATTCATGTAATAAGAGATTTTTTTCTTTTTAAATCGTGTTAAATTAAATTCATGTGAAAAAAAGTGTAAAAAGAATTAATTTTACTATATTTATAAACGACCAACGTAAATCATAATTAAACCTTATAAATTTTTATTACAAAGTATTGATCAAAATTTTTATTTGCGACCCACCGAAAGTTAAGCATTGTAAATTTGGCTCAATATTGCTTTTGAGTTTGGCGTCCTTGTATTAGAAGCTAATTTGTAACTTCTAAAAGTCGACGATTCAAAATCTACACTTACATTTTTATTTGCTTTAAACGTTGATAACAGCAGAAACATTTACGGTTAAAACAATTGTTAGTATAGATTTAATATGACTGAATTATAATTTAAATTGAAAAAAATCTACACAAAATACAAATCAGTTCATAACATACAATTAAAAAACTACTTAATAACAAGATTTATTTTTGTGATACATTTCTAATTTGAATTTTTATCAGATTTCTGCATTTTTCCATCTAAATAGAAAACACGAATGCTTCGTAAATTTTATAGTAGTATTTTCTAAGCATAAAAAATATGATGCTTTGAGTATTCACAGAAAATATTTAAAATTTTTCGAGACGTTTCCCTTCGTTAGAAAAAAAATAATCGCATACTTGTAAAGAGTAAACACGATTAGTGTGTCCCTGAAGAGTGTGCAAACATTCTTCACGCTCAGGATCCCAAACTTTGACCACATAATCGTAGGCACCCGAGACAACTAACTTGCCATCATACTGCACACATCGAACTGCTGCCAAATGACCAACTAAAACATGCAAGCATTCACCACTATTGATATCCCACATACGTAAAGTGGAGTCTCTCGAACCGCTTACCACTCTGGAAAAAAATATGAAATATTAAAAGGAAATATTTGCAAGAATTTCACATTAATCAAAGTCATAAATTGTTTCGCTTTCGCCCTATTTTCCATTACGAATTTTATTTTTTGTAGAACGTGAAAGAAGCTTTTAATAAATAATATTTGAAATGCAAAACAAAGATTTAGGCGAAAGCGTGGTTGTAAGTACATTTTTTACCACATAATGAACAATTGAAATCAATATATTTCCATTATTATAAACTTTTTTGTCATCTTTTTCGATTTTCAGTTAAGAATAAATTAATTTCCTTTACTAAAGAATTTTATGTATTAGCCATTTTCTTTATGAATAAGAAGTACGAAACTTTAATTTAATTTTGCGCTAAAAGAACTAAACGGAGAAAGATGAAAGAAAGAAAGAAAATTTTAAATCTTTTGTATGAGGAAAACTTATTCATTTTTCATGAAACCGCAAAACTTTGGCGAGAGCAAAGAGTGTCGTTTCCCAACGTTAATTAATGACTATAAATTTTTAATCTAAACATTTAATTTTTGAAAGGAAAATTTTGTGGTCAAAAAATTTAGTAACGTTTTTATTAAGTTTAAATTTTTTGAATAAAAAAGTTAATTGATATGCAGATGTGTTGAATAAAATAATGTTAACAGCCATATTTTTTATTATTTCGTGAAAACATGAGATTTAAGATTTTGTGTATGCATGTAGATAAGCTTTGATATATTTAAAATTCATACATATCTATTTAATATGAAATTCAACACATTCAACGCGTCGAAAACCCTCTTAATTCCTTTTAGCCCTGGAAACTCGATAATCGTCTTTATTTTTTCTAGCTAGGCTTTAATTCAATCTATGGAAATGATATGGTCTAAAAATTTTATTTTATTCCATATTCAAAGCGTTTAACAAATTCAACGTTAAGATAAATTTAGATTATGGATAACAGAAGCAGGAAAATAAAGTCCTTAATATGAAGTAACGTTTTAGTCTATTTTTGCAATTTTTTTTATACATTATCAAAAAGAGTGATTTGCGTCTTACTTAGGAACAAATTATAGAACGAACATATATATGTAGCTTAAATCTGTTTTGCAAACGAAATTTTTAAACCACTCTACAGCTTATAGAAATTGCTTAAAAGCTGTAAGTAAAACATATGGAAACAGAAAATTAAGAAAAAACGCAATGTTAACAATGAAAAATCAATTATATTGATTTATAATTATCCAATAAAAACTATGATTTTGTAGAACATGTTTCTGCTATGAGGGATAACTTAAACGATTGTTTTTGTATATTGATAATTAAATTTGCTTTAATCAAAAGATTATTTAAACACTTCTGACATTAGCAATAACTGTAGTTATTCTAGTACTTAAAAATTTTAGTTGATGTTATTACGACTTTTAGTAATTCGAATATAACGCCGGATGATAATTCAAAAAACAAAACAACACTTATAAAACAAATATTTGAAAACGCCAACAGTTTCAAATTTGCCATTTTATCTTAAAACAAATCTAAAAAAAAGTTTT
>AGDA01057615.1:0-16393 GCA_000281935.1 Mengenilla moldrzyki | reverse complement strand
AATGTATTTTTTAATAAAAATCGTAAAGGCAAATGCCGATTTAATAATGTTATTTCTAAGAAATCGTGACAAAAAGATTAAAATGGGTCATTTGATCCGTCGTGGTAGGTTTAGTGTTAAGCTTTAAAGTCGCAAAAAGCGCAAAAACGCTATTCGTTCGTAATTAAAAAATAAAAATTATATAAAATTTTAAATATAAGTTAGTAAATTAATCAAAAAGATTGCCTAAAAAAATCACAGTCGTCTACCATATTCAATTATAGATAAACACCATAGGTGTTTTATTAAACTTACTTTAAGCTGTAGTTTCCTAACTGCGTTTGACTCGCAGCGGTATGCGGAATAAGTCGACGTTTTTAATCGTCAAACAATATTTAAGAAATAAATATAAAAAATCGTTGCGAATTTCCGCAACTAGGAAACCAATTTTGTCTAATTCTAATATATCAGTTGGCAACGAAAAACCCGCGACTGATTCCGCACACTGTTGCGAGACAAAATCGCAGTTAGGAAAACACAGCTTAAAAAAGGGTTTGGTTAACAAAAACTCTTGGTAAACTTATCCGGACTTATACAAAGCTTTGTTAGAAAACTTAAATATTCAGTATTCAGGTTATTGACGCTTTTCCACAGTTCTACACTTGCACACTTTTGAATTTAAAGAAAAAAAGTTAACAACAAATTTTTAATATAAGATTCAGTAGTCTAGCTTTATTGATTTATCGTAAATGATACATTTACTAACAGAAAGGTAATTAAGCAACATAGAATGAGCTAAGTAATAGATTTATTGAGGACAGCTTTACCAAAACACCTTATGGGGATATATTTAACAGTCTCCCCTTTTTTATATAACACACTTATATTTTTTAATACACATAAGGAATGAAAACATGTATTAATTTCAAAATAAAAAATATACACTATTTTAACAGATTAATAAAAATCCGCCTCAGAAAATTAAGAAATGACAGTTTACGTTATTGGTATTTAAAATTTACAACCGATTATATTTGTTCACTTTTTCTGCCGGTTATTTTTAACACCAATGTTATTCTTTTAACTTTTCTCACAGTTGTGCCGAAAAAGTAATAAACGTTATCAACGAGTAAAAGATTAAAATAAAAATTAAAACAAAATAACAGCAAAATTCATGATTGAACAATGTTCCATGTTCACTGATGTCACTTTTGTTTAATTTTGGCAAAGCATATAATTTTTGTCAATACATACTTTAAACACTTTTTCCACAAAAATAAAAAAAGATAAAGAAATTTACACTTCTAACTTTAAAAACAGTCACCACTTAACTGTTAAAGAAACGAGCTTCGATCTTCTGAATAGCTATAAATAAATGATTAACTCAGCGTTTACTCAGAGTAGCTTTCTGAACTCAAATTCAATACAGACGACACTTAAACGTACATACAAATCAAACAACTAAACTTTTAAAACGGAGCTTTTATCTTAATATGTAAATAATGTCAATAGCACATAAAATTAACATAATTATTTATAATTTTAGACATAGTGGAAAAGAAATAACCTTAAAATTATCCAATTGGAACACCTAAAACTGAAATACACACCAAATCACCCTAGTAAAAAGTTCACAACTAAAAAACAATTACACCCGGAACGTCGGAGTTTGCTCCCCATTCCACATGCACTAAACACCAGATTTATATTTAGAAAATTCGCATGGGTAATTAGTTCTCTTTGCCATCAACTTAATTAAAAAAATGTACATAATTTATCATTCCCTTTTAGACAATCCATTTAAAAATAAACGCGAGAAAACGTTTTCTACGATTCCTTTTTTGAATTTTTTTTCTTTTTAAAGCCATCAGTACTGCATCTTTTTACATGCTCCCGTCACGGGTTAACGACATTCCTGGCATGCTAAACGTACCTATTTTAGCTACAAAACGTACCAAGTATTGCCTTCTGCTCGTTAAATAACAAACCGTTTGACCTTAGCCTTCAAATTTATCAGAAAAACAACACTTTGAAACAAAATATTCGTTTCGTAAATTACAAATATAATAAATAATTAATGTGCAGTTTAAAGTTTAGCAATTTCCGTTTGTTTTACACAAACAACATAAGCATATTCAAAACTCTCCTGATAACACATTTCACTAAATATTTTGTTTAGAAGAAATTTGCACTCAATACTTTTGTTATGAAGATCGATGCTTCCTCCACACAGAGAAAACCTAACAATTAGAAGTGTCCAAGACGAATCGAATTTCATCCATATTTGCTTGTGGAATGTGTTTAGGAAGAGAAAACTTAAAAAAAAACTATTTGTTATAATTATTATCAACAATTTTCTATTTGTTTTCGATTGTAAAGTCCAAGTTTTCGAGACTTTGACTCTAAAAACTTGCGAAAATTAGATTATTCGGGTTCTACCCATTGTTGTGTAAATTTCTAACAACGATTCGGGTTCCAACTCAGAAAGGGTGAAAAAATTGTTAAAAATCACAATCGTCACTCAGTGCAACTTGAAATCGCAACCGAAATAGCAATGCAAGTTGCAATCACTGTTACATCGTTTCTGCACTTCAACTAATCGGAATTGACAATCGAGATGCCATGCTTGACGCATAGTTGTGGTTTGCGCTCGCTTTTAATTGCAGGGGTTTAAACCTTTTACCCGGCATTGGAACTGCTATTCTCAACATTTTTTATTCACTTAAGAGATTAATATTAACGCGTATAAGACCTAACGCACTCAATGTACTAAATTGTTATAACCAACAGAGCAAAGTATGCTCCGAACGAAGAATTATCAATGAAGTAAACTTCGTTCACATATTTGCACACGAAAACTTACTAATGAGAAGTATGAAATCGAACTAGATATAAAATAACACACAGTTTAGTTTTAGATTCATTAGTATTATTATTACTATTGTCATTATTATTATTGTTAGTCAGTTTTAGTTTTAATTTTGTGAATTAGTATAAATAATAAATTATTATAATTTAATTTGTTGGTATTTGTAAGCTTTGGCCGCTTACGCCGCTAAAGTTGGCGCTAAGAATTGTCGAGTCAGTTTATAGAAAACAAAAATACTTAATCGGTTTTCGTTGCTTTTATTATCTCTTTTACCTCACACAGAGCAACAAGCCTTTCAGTTTCTCCAACATTCAAAATATAAAAAAATACAAATAATCATGGACCTAATATACATGGACTGCTCATCCAATACAAAAAGTTGTCGCAAACACAAAGGTTGTTTCTGACTGAGCGCGCAAGTGTAACTATATTTTTTCTCTTTTCCACTTATTTAAAAAAAATTAAGATCACGCGCTTTTTGTCAGAAACAACTTTGTGTTGCCAACAGCTTTTGTATTCGATAAGCAGTCCATGTATACTACGTCCATGCAAATAATAGTCGTGCCCGAAAAGTCTGTCCCGAAGAAAACAATTTTACGTCATAGCTACTCAGAATTACTCAACGCCTATGTTTTTGTACAAGACCGAGTAAGTTCGCAAAAATACTTTTTAACTCTGTCCCGAACAAGACAGACTTTTTGGACACGACTAATAATAATAGGCTTGTTTCAAAAGTGAGCAGAACATTGATCGCTCAGTTTTTTTCTTCATTTTTTCCAAACTCCTTAATACTAGTATGAAATTTATATATATATTTTTTTCATTTGTAAGTTTTTTCATTTCAGTATATGGACAAAAATATTCTTCATACATTCCTATAACATTTACAAATTGAGCGATTACTGATCTGTTCACTTTTGAAACAAGCCCAATAGTTATTTTACACAGAGCTAACAGTTAT
Organism: Mengenilla moldrzyki; assembly: GCA_000281935.1. Lineage (NCBI taxonomy): Eukaryota > Metazoa > Arthropoda > Insecta > Strepsiptera > Mengenillidae > Mengenilla > Mengenilla moldrzyki. The sequence continues at coordinate 12,584 of AGDA01057615.1, read as the reverse complement.
TGCTCCTGATCCGTTTGTTTTCACAACCGGTCCCCATTACAAAAAAAGCTTTAATCTATGAAAAAATTCATTCACAGATTTTAAATGGCACAGACCAAAGAGGATTTGAATTTTTTCGAAGCAAAAAAATTTTATTTTAAAAAAACCGAATTGTTTCGAATTGATGTGGCTCCTTCAAATCGAAATTTCAGTCACAAAAATAAATATTTTACATATTTTTTCAAATAGTTCAAATAATATGATCCGCCAAAATACGCTTTTATAGCTCTTTAAAATTAGTAATCCGATACTAAACTGTTCCATAGGAACATATTTTTGTAAAAAAGAAAGCAACAATATATATTGTTTCTATGTAAGAAAAAAGAACAATTTGAAAAATAAAACGAAAAACAATATAAAAACATATTTTACAATTAATTATTATAAGTTCGAGCCAAAAGAATTAAAAAGTACACGAACATTTGGTTCTCCGAGCTGGATATGGAAGAAGGAAGAAAATTGGTGAACCAAAGAACTCATACGAAGAAAATGGTAACATGCACGGTGAAAAGTCTTCAAAAAGTAATCGAAACTAAGAACGATGCTAGTATAAAGAACTGCTTGCAAACAGCTGAAAAAGCATTTGAAAAGTTCTTAGAAATCGATTAATTAATTCATTTGGAGTTTCCAGATCAAGCTGATGACAGTCTAGAAAAATATGAAGAAATTTTTAGGCCGGTTCAATGTGAAGCGAACGCTATAATTGAACAGTTATAGCTTGAAATAAGGCCAATCGAAACTTACTCGTTTAATGGCAGTATGTCTCCTGAGAAAATCACCTCAACAGATATGACTATGACCGCTTCTGCAATAGTGGCAGACATGTCACACATGGTTTCTGTTGCACGCACAACTAGTGTAAGGTTAAGTTTTGGTTCATGTGAGGTAATGTCACATAAAAATTACGAGGAAGTTAAAACTGGCGGAATCAAAATGCATGATTTAACTTCTATGGTTTACACTTCTCATAAACTAACATTAAAATGTTGATTCCATAGATTTTATATTCTTATTGTTTTACAAGTTTTTTCAATCACGCCCCAATACAAATTATTAAAAATTTTCGCGATTCATTTTACAAAACAACCATTGACTCAAAATCGAATATTATTTTTTGATAGAATTCAAGTTATTTATTTGTTTACTTCAAAATTACAAAACAATTATATGAAAAAAATAATAAAAAAAATTTTTGTTTATTTAGAACTTTATAAAATAAGCCTTGTTATTCTTCACAGATCGAAAAAATTAATATTCTCTACATATTCGTATATTATTTGGTTTAATTTGATTTTAATTCTGTAATTTTTAATTCATAAACTTATGAAAAAAATTACAGAGTTAAATTGATTAGTATGTTTCATTTAAAATTTATGGTTGACTAAAAAACTTTTTGGGGTAAATATATTTTTTGCTTGATGTTTGAGAAGTTTCTTTTACCAATTTCATGATCATACGTAACGCCACAAACAACCAAAAAAGTTCAAAATTATAAATTTTAATGATCAAAACTTGACATTAATTGAATAAATGAATTGATTTAATTCTATTTTACGATTTACATAATAAAAACGGCAAGAATTTCAAAAACAACTTGATAAAATCTAAAAATATATATATTGCTTTTAAATGTACGTTGTCAAACTATTATACGTTTTAAAAAATGAGCAAATTTATATAATTAACATATGTATTATTGCTAAATATATTTTCTCTGAATAAACTTAAATACAGATATTCAAATCGCTCAATTATTAAGGAATAATTCTAAAATTTATTAATGACCTTCGTATTCAGATAAAGATATAAATAAATACCCTGCATATAAAGCATCACAAAAATAATAGTTTTTTAAACATTAAGGAAATGTTGCAGTAACTGTTACGATCGTTTTGGTAATAAACTTTTTAATTACTCAAATGCCTTAAAACAAAAATAACGTTATTTTAATGTCTTGTATAGCACAATACTTTTTTTGCTAAAAATAGATTAAAAGTCCTCAAAAACAATTCTAAAGTATTTTGAATCTAAATTTAAAAAAAGATAAATTTTAGTGCTTTTTTATTTTAAACGCCGAAATTTGACTAAAGCTGTATCGAACTACATAATTCGCTAAAATATTGTCAAATTTTGATTCGTTTTAAGTTTTAAAAAAGTAAAAATTAAGCAACTTGTGATATACAAGGTTATTTTCTATTAAACGGAGGATTAAATTTAAAATTTTCAATTTGAAATTTTTCATTTTTATTTTGATAACGTTGTTATGGAAACAATACATAGACGTAGTATAAATGGGCACTGCTCACCGAATAGGAATTGATGCGCGCTAAAAAACGGCGAATGGTTGTGAGCAATTCAGGTTTAGAAGTCGATGGCATATCGCTGTACTTGGCCAACAGGCTTGGCAACGCTAGACAGTTTGATCAACATTTTAAAAAAATATGTACCAAAATAGTTAACTATTAACGAATTTTCAAATGCACCAAAAACTAAAAACGAAGTTTTAAATACGAAATTAAGTTCACAGAGCTTAAATAAGCCTTGGACATTTGTACTTGATTCATTCGACAAGTATTTGTTTTAGAACAGAATTTATTTTAAAAATCTGTTGGGTTCAAAGTTTCAAAATGAAAAAAGCGCCAGAAATTAAAACGCTCAAAAAGACCGTTTTTGGCCGTATCACCGGCTCTTTACCGTTTTCAATAGTCGTAGTGCCGTTGTCGGTCAATTCAAGAGTTCGCCAACGGGTTTTGCGTTTTTGCACGTTACGCCCCATTTGCCGCACCCGGCCCCGGTTTTGTACAGAAGTCCGATTGTAAGACGTATTGTAATGATGAGGACTACGCTTAAGTACACACGGTAACAAGCATCAGATGACGTCGCGATGCTCGTTACGTCATTCGACGTGCCGAATCGATAAAATCGGCCAAGCTTACGCAACGGTTGAAACTGAAACTAATGCGATCCGTATAACGTAAACTTGATTCTAATCCCGCGTTTCTAACGAAAACAATAGCAAATAAGCACAATTTATAATGATTCTGCAGCGAATTCACGAGTAATTTCGAACCGATACCGAATCGCCGATATTGCCAGAAAACAACTAATATGACCGCTATGTATCTTTTTTCAGCATTATCGGTCGTTACGGACACCGAAATCGGCTAAAAATCGCTTTTCAAGCAGCACTGTGTGAACCACGTTTATCGACTTTTGCCAAAATGGACGATGCTCTCTTTGTGCACATGCGTGTAAGCCTTGCGTCATGTTATTCAGCCATGTTATTCCTACGTGTTTCCGCGCTACTTAAGACGCTTTCAACGAACCGGAACGAACTTTATGTCATTTGTTTTCAAAGTTTTCAGATAATTTTCCGTTTTGCTGGCTTTAAATAAGTTTAGAACATAAGCTAACAAGCGAAAAAGTTATGTTGTCAGTACTGAATTTGAATTTTGGATTGCAAAAAACAACTTTCGAAATTTACAATGAGTAACCTCGAATATTCAAAAATTTATTATATGTATTCTTTAAATAAAAAAGTGTAATTTCGACTCAAATATTGATGTATGTAAATTAAAAATTTGATATTTGCTTTAATAATTATATTTAAGCAAATTTTGTATTTGATTTTATATTGTAAAATTCATGTTCGGAATATGCGATCGAATGGCCACAAGTATTCGAGAACAATTCCGGGCTGCTACCTAATGCATATAAAAGAAGGCCTATATTTTTGTGTAATAGTAGTACGGCTTTCGCTTCTAAACATTAGAAAATAATGAATAATTGTTCTATAACCCTATAACGACGAGAAGTCACATTGAATTCAATGTAACGGATAAATAAGAAAAGTCGTGGCAATTTGCGATGTTTTAAAACGTCACCGTACCGTCCTCAGAACGTCACAGTCAGTAGCTTCAATTAGACTGCAAGCCATTCTTTTGCAAAATTTCTTTTAAAAAATTTAACCAAAGAGGTTATTGATGAGACTCGCTTCAGTCGCGAATAACTGTTTCTTGTACACAGATTGTAATTATATTCATACATACATTTATTGTAACTTTTGTTTTGGCAATTTTAATAAAGAATTGGCTTGTTAAAAAAAATAATAAAGTCGAGGTTAGACGACGGCGCGTTGGATCATGTTTTTTGAAATCAAATTTCAATTTACATCAAAAATAATAATCACTTATACGAATTAATGTAATATATATTAAAAAAGTTGGATTAAAATTTTTTAAGTTATTCTTGGAAATAAATGTTTTCTCGTTTTGTGTTGTGCTTAACATATATTTGTACCACCTCTAAATAATAAGAACCTATAGTAATTAAATTTTAATTTGTTTACATTTTTTAAAATAATACTAATACCGGTATATTACCGGTACTACCAGTTCTAAAAAAGAAAATACCGAAATACCGGTATCAAAAATCTTTAACGGTATTGAATTCCTTAGCAGGAGCGTCACATAGGTCATTTTTTATGTTTTAAACTGAAATAAATCCGACGTTTATTTTCCTCGTAATGGAAAACTAGTGTTTTACTGCTTGTTGAGTGACAGAAACAGTATCATAATGTTATTTTAAACGCGAATCTGAACAAAACAAACATTTTTTACACACAATTCCAAAAGGAGCAACAAAATTTATTCAACCACTTGATAAATATACCCTTTGACAATGGAAGGACTACAGCGAAAATTTTTCAAATGAAGTTATAGTAAATGGTATCCCATTACGCTTCTGATAAGGGGAATCAGGTCTTGACCCTTATCAATATCAAGAGTGGACTTTGGAACAACGAAGTTTCGGGTGGTTTGGAAAAAACTAAAAGAATGAAAGCAGTTAGAAAATATCGTTTATTATGTAGTGTTTATTTCCGAAAAAAATTTCACTTGTTCTTGTATCTAACGAAGCGTAGATGAGCCGAGCTAGTTCCAAAGTCCCAGAAGCATCTGGAAACCTGAACGCATCAGATCCATAATCAAAATAACATAATAAAATTTAAATCGTTGATTTATAATCAGTTTTCCTTTTTCCGATTTATTCTCATAATATAAAAGTAACTACATTGAATAGGAGCCTGAAAACTTTACCACTCCAGCAAAATTTGGATTTAATTCAGTTCCAAACATAAAAAATAACCTATGTGATACTCCTGAAATTGTTAAGTGTGAAAAGTGCAAGAAAACGTTTTGTTTTAAACACTTTTTCTTAGAAAATCATTACTGTAATAATTATAATCCATAATATTATAAAGCGTTAGTAATTAAATTAAAAGTTAATGTTAAATTCGACTGTAAATTAAAAATAAATAAGAAACAACAATTGCATAAGTATATTTAATGCATAAAAAGTCAATAAAATAGATATAAATCAACAAAGCTCAAAAATATGAAGAAAATTTTTTCACGAAAATTACCACCACACTTTCATGTTATTTGTGGAATGGTAAAATTCAAAATTTATGCAGTTTTTGTTGCAAAATATATGTTATAGGGTGTCATAGAGGGTAAAAAGTGAAAAAATTACTGATTGTAGTGCCGCAAGCGGCCAAAAAACAAACTGTGCATATGTAAATTATATTAATAAAATTTGGATCTATTATGTTTTACGTTTTGTTTTAAAAGCCGAAAAATCGAAAAAAATGCAGTTTTTTTTTGAATTTCACGCTAACAGTACCTCAAAGCAAAAATCGCTTGATAACTTTTTTGTAGAACGTTCAATTATACGTAATTTTTGTAAAGGTCATTTTTCAATAATCGTTATTTAATGCGACATTAATTTTTATGTTTTGTCATGTTCTAGGTTCAACCCTTGAAGACTCTAATCGCTCAGTTGATATTTTGGTATCGTAAAACGAAATTATATCTAACAATTATTTACAGCGTTTTTTTAAAAATTTACTTTTTTTGTTAAATTTGACAACGATACCTAGCATTGTATTTAAATTGGCCGAAAAAGGGGGAGGGGTCAAAATTGGTCAAGTCCATATTTGAATATCTCCCTTTAACTATCAAATTGCCCCTGTGGGGCGTAGGCCCTAAGTTGGGAAACACTGCCCTATACTTATGTAAATTTTCATACGCTAAAAATCAAATTATCCTACGAATCACTCTACTATTATTTATTTTTACTAAAATTTTAAAGTAATAATCAGGACCTTTGACTCTTAAGATTTTCAATTCTTAAAGAAGATCAATACTATAGGATGTTTAACGTTGCATACATTTGTTTTCAAATCACACTGTTTAATTTTATTTTTTCATATTAATTTAAGTCACTTGTATTGGAACGGGGCGTTTCTATTCGAGCGCTTTCCAATTAATCTTTATTCAATGAATACCTATAACATATTTTTTCACTTAAAAATCAGAGTAATAAAAACGAAACACTAGGTTTGAAATCAAGTTTTTACAAGTTTGGACACATATTTTCATACATTTCTTCACTAATATAAAACACTTCAATTTTTCAAAAATCTTAAAAAACGTGAAATTACCATAAGTTATTCATAATTACTCTAAGTCAGGCAACACTGATTGTAAGTTCAATTTATTTAAAAATGTTATGTACTTATATTTCTTAACGTATTTAATTTAAAAAGCAGTGAGAAGTGTTTTATGTAGTTGAAGTTAAATTGTAAATAAATATAACTAGTGAAACTCGAATAGCCAAGTGGTATTAGCAAACCTAACACACTCTTACGTTTTTTGGTTTGAAACTCGCGGGTATTAACGGTCATGCCTTGCGTGCCACAACACATTTATGAACATGTTAATGTTACATAAAAGTTTTGTAATAATGTTTTATATGTTACAATAATATTAAAAACATGTTTTATTAAATGTTTTTTAAAACATTGTTTTGAAACTTTTTTATCATTTGTTGTATAGCACGTTGTTGGTGTTATTTTTATGTTAAATCAATATCTTTTTATAAAAATGTTTCAAAACTTATAAATTTGGTTTTGAAATATGTTGTTGATGTGTCTCATTTCATATTAATATGTTTTTTAACATTGTTTTGAAGCTTTTTTTAACATTTTTTTGTAACGTATTGATATTATTTTTCTTAGTTCAGTTTAAAGAGGTAGAAAATTAGTGAAAAGTCCATTTTTTTTTTAAAAAAATGTTTTTAATAAATAGCGTTTAACTTTGGATCAAGCAACGGAATTTAAAGGTTTGAGGCTGGTAATCTTGAAAAATTAGTAAAATATACTTTCTGCTATGTTTCTAATATTTACCAAATTTAGAAGGCATCTAAAACTTAAAAAAGTAGAAGTTTCTGATAGAGAGTTAACATTAAAAAAGATTCAACATTCATAAGTATGTTAAAAAAACTGTTATAAAAATGTCTCACAACTAGGAAATTAACATGCTTTAAAACATTAGGAATAACAAATTATAACATCATTGCAACACGAAAAAAAAAACTTATAAATATGTTTTCGAATTCAGGATATTAACTTATACATCGAACACAATAATAGCTACGAAGATGGGAAAAGTCTACTCAAGTTCCATTATCGGTAAGTTGCTAATTGAGAAATAGTATCGTGAGAATAGTATCGTGAGCAAAAACCTCCAGCCATAGTGGTTAATAGATACTGCTGCCGTACCCACTTGACTCTACCAGCTTTTAGTGGTCTATATGTATAAATAATGAAGCTTGAATAGCTTGGTCATTCGACGCAAGCGCTCAGAATTACCCAAGTTCAAATCTCGCCGATATCAACAACTATAGCCATTTCGCTCATCAAACACAACAAAACGCAATATGTTATAAATATGATGCCTGAGTTTATGAAGAAAAAGTAATAAAAAACAGTAAAAATTACAGATCTACACTTTTTTGCTCATTTTTAAAAATTCATCCTAAGATGAATGAAGTAGGAATGAAGTAATAACGATATATGAATCAGAAAAGTAACTAAACAAATTTCAAAAATTATTTTTTAAAAAAACATTTTATTTATTCTATACATGTGATTTTAATTTTATAAATTCGTATAATATTATATGTACAAAAACCCTATATTTCTTTAATCAGACATTTTTGTATACTAAAAAATTGTTTAAAAAACAAATTTCGTTCTTGCAAATGAAAAAGAAAAAACTTAACAAAAAACCGATTGTCCAAAACAAAAAATTTTTAAAAAAATTAAAATTTTAAGATATGCCTTTGTGACGTAAAAATTTAAAAAATCATAATCAAAACAAAAAGTGATTAAAAACTTATACTAAATGAGATTTTAACAAAAAAATGGAAATTAAACTTTTTACAAAATCACTATAATCTTTCTCATACAATAATTTTACTTTCAAGGGTTATTTTCGAAAGGTTGACTGAATTACCCCCGTACGAAGTGATTTCCTTAAGTCCGAACCCATATATAGATAAATGGCCATCGAAAACCTCTCATACCCTCCATATTCTGTATATAAAATAATCTTAACTCAATTTACGGAAAAGGTTCGATTCAGTATTGAGGAAGTCACTCTGTAAAAGATCATGTAATTTGAAAGACTCTGCAAATTTGAAACATAATTTCTTTAGTCAGTGCATTACATAGACGAATTAAGAAATTAGTAAAGGTATCTCGGAGTACCAATATCACTATCACTTTATCAAAATAAATTTAGAGGAAAATGGTAACGAAACACTTAACGGAATAAAAGTCATTGCACATTATCGAGATTTCTTTATAAAAAAATTAAAACAAATCAGGACAATTATAATCCCTGTTCCTTAAATTAAAATGACCAAGTTTTAGAGTCTGAGTTGTGCTTTTGTGGATTTTCAATGATATCTTTATCATTAGTATCGTCATTATCGCTATCATCTCTATCAGGATCTAAACTTGTTATTTCGTCATTGGCTGACGACGGAATGTCTTCTCTAGATTCAGACTTTAAAATTGGTTGGGGCGAATGAGACCGAGCTCGTTTTGTTGTAGTATTAGCTGATTCTTGACTTAGGACATTTTGTGCCTGTTGCAGTACACACACTCCGTTGATAATCATTTCATTAGTCTTCACTTCGTCTTGCCACTCAGGATTTACCCATTGTGGAGCCACAGGTTTTCTTCGTGACCTTGGCGCAATTCTTGCAGGCTCCGCTCCTTTATCACCATCTTTTTTGGCGTATGTGCTATTATTTGACATTTGTGATTCATCGGATTGATCGCCGGTACCGAATTCGTTTTCGGACCGATCGCCGTCATCTACATCGGCACCATCGTCTTCATCGTCGTAGTCATCAAAGTCATCTTGATCATGATCTCGATCAGACTTTAAAGAAAGATCGAGTCCATGTAGTTCTTCGGGGGCAGATATAGCACCACTGCTGCAGGCCCCACTTAACAATGAGAAATCAATGTCGTGACTGAGTAAGCCGCGGCTTAATAATAAGGCAAAACTTGGATTGGCTGACAGGTAAGAAGGAAGTATATTGGGCGCGCATAAATTAGCAGAGGCTGACTGTGCATTCGCGGCCAAGGAAGAAACCGCTGCCGCTCTTCCTTTTGATATGTCTAATAGACGTTGGTTCAGTAGCGTTCGGAAATTAACTGGGTCGAAGCTCTGATCATTACCGCGTGTCCCCGATACCACCGAGTCCAAGCTACTAACACCTTGCGTTGTCTGTTGCTTTAATCTCATTCTATGGTTGTGAAACCAGTTGGTAATGGTGCGACTTGATAAACTAAGCTCCGTGGCCAAGAATTCCACAGTAGCCATATTAGGATAAGGATCTAAAGTAAAGGCAAGTCTAAGGGCTTCCTTTTGTTCATCGGAGAAAAGAACTCGCTGTTTTTTTGCTGACATTGAGGGCGTTAAGGTGGACGACCCTCCTGGCGAGTTAGAGTTGTAGAAATCGGAAGTATCGTTTGATGAGGTATCGGAGCTGTTATCTTGTGTGTTATTGCCACTTAGACCCCCAAAGGAACGACGTCGTTTGGTCGCTTCACGTCTTTCGTTCTTTAACGCTTGCAATCTATCGATATTGTGGGCATCATTTAGCCATAGCTGCATGCGTATAAACGGTTCACGACCCTTAATGCTAAGCATATGCCACGGCTTTGGCTTCGACAATAATTCACTGACCGATCCTTGTGACAGGCCAAGTACTGCCTCACCAAAGATCTAAAAAATATTTAATAGTACTTCATTAATTTGTACTGAAAATTAGATAAAAATTATTACTGGACTTTCTTTTTATTTAGAGTGCATTCAAGAGTTCGGATTTGGGTAAAAAAGTGTATATTTTTTTACTGAATTCTATAAGAGTATTTAGACTTTTACACTTTTTCAACTCAGATTCTAATTCCTAAATGCAACCTTATAAACAAGAAAAGCTGATCTAATATTAAATTTACATTAAAGAAAAACTACTTTATATTTTTGATTGTATAAACACATTAAAGGCAGATGTCGTTGTACTACGTTTTATCTTGACTATATTTTAAAGACTGGAGTTGTAGTAATACAATTTATTCGACTATATCTTAAAGACTGAAATCGTATTAATACGGTTGGCAACCGCATTGTGCAATCCATGCGTCAATTTACATTTATATTTAGTATGTTTTGTGGTTTGAAGCGGTCACCGTGTTATCTAACATACTTTAGTTAAGATCTTACGTCTTTAATGAGTTAATAATCTGCTACTACTAATATAAATTTTTACTTTAAAATTTTAAATATTATTTTAAGAAAGTTTAGTAAAATTTTATTAAAAATAAGTATATTTTTAAGAAATGAACCTTTTGTCCAATATTATTAGCCAATAATGCCTCTTTGATTTTAGTCGTGATCGTCTGTGTATCCAAGTCTTGCGTTAAAGCAGCCATTTCGTATACACTTGGCGAGACGTGCTGCGGCTGTGCTGTTTGTGGGCCCATGTGAGGCGTCAAGCTGTAGGTAGATCTCAAAGTCACCGGTGTCGTAGTCGCACTTGCATGAACTTGTCCTAGTTTTTTAAGCGTCTCAAAACTCAAGGTAGGCGTAATGCCACCTGTTAATGTATTGCCACTGTTCCCACTCCCATTGCCACCTACACCTGTTACCACACCTACTCCACTCTGAAACGGCGATGGTTCTTGCTTTATTTTTGCAAACAGACTAACCGGATCAGAAGACAGTTTTGCTGACGAAACTTGTTGGTTCGGTTTCTGACTAGCCCCTGAGGTGGGCACGTTTCCGACACCAGCATTTCCACATAAAGGATTACCGCCCGCGTAGCCCCCGGTTCTCATAAGTTTCTCGGGGGCAATTTTGTACTGACTTGCAACTAATTTATGCACTGCGTTCTCATCTTCTAAGAACATTTTCATACGAATGAAAGGCTCACGTCCTTTCTGCGTTAGCATATGCCACGGTTTTGGCCGTGCCAATAAATCACTTACTGATCCCTGTGATAAACCCAGCACAGACTCTCCAAAGAGCCTTTGACTAATTGAATATTGGCTTAAGTTTTCTTTAACTTTCTTTACAATATCTTCTGTGTTAAGGTTATTATAGAGATCGAATTGTTGTTGCGTTATTGGAGGTAGTACTGCCTTTAAAGGCCGTTGTGAAGGGCTATGATGGCTTGGAACTGTTGGCTGTGATATCAAACTGTTTGTAATTGATGCCATTCTTTGCAAGGGGCTTACTGTAGTAGTGGTCGTACTGGTTGCTTGGTTAACCTGATAGTCTTCAGGAGGTAATATTGCGTTACTTAACGGACTGCTAGTCGTTGAAGAGCCCGTATTGGTCCCAAGACCGGACCTATTAGTGGCCGGACCATAAGGTTTGGTCTGTTCCGTTCCGCTAGCCATCACATCTACGTTTTCTTTGCATTCATCAAAGCCGTTTGGTAATTTTATTGGGCCTCGAACCGATAAGTCTTGAGCTTCACCAAGTCGACACTAAAAACAAAAAATTATGCAAAGATTTTTAAAACTATTCAACTTTAATAATGAATATCAAATTTATTAGGCCTATACTATAAAGAAGTTATGAACAAAACAAAAAGTACCAATTATTTACAACTGTTGATAAAAATGAAAACTCGGGACATACAGTATATAACACTGGTGATAATAGAACTTGGCTCGATAACTCTGAGCTCTAGGGTGAAATGACAACCAGTGGACAGCCAGAGCCTCACTGATTGTGCTTATGTATATAACTTGGCTTAAAGTAAACACATCACTTCTTCGCCCATAATTTGACCCTAATGCACAAAGAACAAAATGTTGATGTACGGTGTTATCAGTTAAATATATTGTACTAAAGATAAAGACAAGCCTATATAACCAGTGTTTGATTCATAAATCAGATCTTTCAATAATTTTATTATTGTCAAAATTTCAATTTACCGATGCGCAGTGGAGTATTTTAGGCAGCCAAACGTCGATTTTGTAAAATATATTTGACACTAAAAAATTATAAAATGACATAAGCTAAATAGTTATAGTATTTATTTTTACTATATTTATAATTTGGAATTTGCAAATTCATTTATAAATGTGCCATTTTTAACCAAATTTTCCGTTTAAA
>AGDA01057402.1:0-14396 GCA_000281935.1 Mengenilla moldrzyki | reverse complement strand
TTTTGGAAGAAAAAATACGTATCCCGCCTTAAGTGTTATTTTCTCCTTAAATTAAGCAGTCATTTTTGAGAGTTTAAAATAAGAATTTTTTTTTTGAAATTGGAAAAAATTATTCTTAAATTTACATCATTTTTTAGTTTTAAAAAATTCTCTAAGAGTAAGGATAATTTTTTCTAAATTAAGTATTTTGACTTTGTATTTAGAATTTTTTACTAATTTTGAGAAGAAATGTTTAAGACTAAAGTTATAGTAAATTTAAGAAGAAAAAACACTTGTCACATATATGGGAAAATCGCATTTTTAAAACAAATATTTTCTTTCTTATTTTAAGCCAATTGATTTTTAACAGTGTATTAATATCACTTTTCGTCAACATTTAAAACGAACTTTATTGTAAAAAGTAAACATTCAAATTTTACGAAACATAAAGTTTAATAATATAATATAATGTTCTTACATTTAGATCTTAAGATTTCTATACTCATAAAAATACACCTTTACATTAAGCTTCTGACCAAGTTAGATTAATTACATATTAAGTTAAAATGAAACTTAAACTTGAACAGTTATACTTAAATTTATTAAATTTTTCTTTAAAAGAAAGCTTTTACACTAAGAAAAATAACAAATTTTAATAACAGTTTTCATAGTTGCAAAGAATTGTTAAAGTAATTCAAGAAAATTTTTCTTTTAATAATTTCAAAAAAATTTATTCAGCTAATTAAAAATAAATACAGTTTACAATGTGCAAAAAAGTTTTGTTTACTCTCTAATTAATTCTAGTAATTCGGTTTGTTGTTGTTAAAATATGTTTTGTTCGCTATGTAAAATGTGAATGTTGCACTATGTTTAATTGTTAAACAACTATATTTATTATTTGAGGCGAAATAGTTAATTCTACCAATATTTTTTTCTCTGTATATTTTATTTTAAGAATTTTTATATTAATTTTAAGTAACATACTTCTTATCACATATTCAATTATTCTATAATCTTAAATTGAGGAAATATTGCTAAGTGTACTTATATCTGTAATTGCACACATATTCGTACATAACGAATGACAAAATTCTCGTATAAGATGCTTATATTCGAAGTCTTATTGAAAACTTCAAAATTTGAAATTAGAAATTGAACATCATTTTTTAAGAAAGTAATAATAAAAGTTCATTTATTTTTTTATTAGTATTCTTTTGAAACTTTATTATAATTGATTTGTTCTAAAAAATATTTATAGTTAATTTTTTAGCTATATTTCATAACTTATGAACCATTTTTATTGAAAAGAAATTTTTTATTGCTTTTTTAATAATTGTTACATAAATTAAAAAAGTAAGGAAATACTTTATTTAAGTACATATAAAGCGAATAATTTTTTTTCTCTTTGTCAATATAAATTGAGAAAGTTTATGACTGAAAGGGTTGATAGGAATGTTTCTACAGTGAATTCATTCAATATATTTTTTACTTTATTTGTAAAAAAATATCAACTTTTTTTATAAAGGGTACGGAAAGACTTGAATCTCATTATCCAAATATTAGCAACGAGTTAAACGACAATGTTGACGAATTCCAGAAATGCTACGTACAATCAGTCGACAATGCTGAAAACGATTTATTGTTGACGGAACTGAATGAGAATTTAAATGAAATCGAGCAAAACCAACGGAAAATGTACCGTAGTAGCAGCATTGTACCTAACGTCGAACAGCTACTCAACCGCTCCAGGGGCTGCTCCACATTCCAACCAGTATGGAGTCTGGTTATTCTATCGGCGCTTCTAACGCTCAGTCACCAAGTAGTAACAGTGTCATGTTACAGATAAGACGCGCTAATTTAAGAATATTTGCGGTCGTCTCACGGAGATCAAGGACAAGACACAAGATTTCGGTGCTATGTTCGCGAATGCAACCGCGACTGTGACTTTATTAGATAATTTAGTTAAAGTTTTGCGCTCTTTTCTGCCGTTGCTGTTTGCCAATAAATTTCCGTGCAAAATATCACACTCTAGAGGCCGTTTTTATGTGTCGCTTTTCCGGTCCTATTGTTATTTTCTCCCGTGAGCTTCAACGTGGGGTGCTACAGCTGCTACGCAATTAGATAAAGTACTTTCCGATCGTTTTCAATTACGGGAAATTGGTTTCAAAGCACCATTTAAAGAAACGCGAATGGCAATTGTAAACTCTGGCCTATATGTTTTAATCTTTGCCAGTAGTATACGGCTATTGAAATTGTTCTTATCATTACCATGATCATCGGTAAAAGGAAAACAAGAAACGCTTTTCAGGGGTCATTTAACTTCTTTTTATTACTTTTTGTATGAAATGTAAAGAAATCAATTTCTCAGTGACACATAAAGGGAAAATAGATAAGAATTTATCGGTGAAAAATTTCGGCAATTTTTCCTGAATAAAAAACGAATGCTTTGTTGATTCTCAAAAGCACAACAAAAAATGGTAATTAATTTTGCGGAAATTTTGAATTTTCCTCCCTCTCTCATTCCATAAACTAGAGGGTGGCGTGTAGGGCTAGAAAAAAACGGCATTCTTAGGCAACAAATAAATCAATAACGTCAAATAACTTATTGACAATCAAATTGGTTGAATAAAGTATACGTGCCATTTTTTGAGCAAAATGTGTATGGCATAAGTAATCAAAAAATTACGTTTTTTAAGTTTTTTGTTTGTTATATATTGGTGCTATTCATATTTAAAGTTTGTGCATTGTACAGTTTCATTATAATAGAGAAATAGTTAATGTTTTTGTAACGGATAACGATAAAAAACATTTATTTTTTAATCGCAACAGAATCAGTTATGTAATTGATAAAGATCAATGTAACTAAATTTGAAAAAACATTGAATTTTCTCGATAATAAATAATAAAAGTAATATAGCTGATTCGAATTTATTGCACCCTTTTCGTATATAAGGGAAATTCAATTTTGGTCGTATCGTTAAACTTTTATCGTAAAGATTTCGCCGCTAGAACTGACCTTATCCGTACCTATATCGAAAACGAACCGGATCCGTGTTATCAGCCAGCGAATCGAGTATACCCGAAAACGTCAGTTTTAACGAATTTACGATGACGTTAAAAATTATAAAAATTGGAAAATAATTTTCATCGATATATATGAAAATATAAAAACTCATTAAGATTATAATTAGAATTTTATGCAAAATGTCTTCAATAAATAATGATGAAACAGCAATAAACAAAAAGTTTTCTTCGATTTTCGAAATTTTACGGTTTTCTTTATAACAATTCTATTTTTAATTAAAAAAAGTGTCAAAATGAATTTTTTTTGATTTATATCTACTTAGCTATTTTTTTCGAATTTGTTTTATGACTTGGGTTTACTTTAGAAAAAATACTTGAATTTATTTGTTGAACGGCACTTGAATATTGGTATTTTACATATGTGTATGTATGTGTGTGCATGCAATTAATGCTTAATGAGTTAAAAACGACATTAATTATGAGAAAATAATTAAGAATAGAAGTGAAAGTGGTCCTGCAACTAACACCTTAATTGACTTTTTTGTACGGAATAATTAACGTTCCGGTAATCCTACATGAAGTCAATTGAGAACGAAAACAATACAAAAGTACAGTTCATTATCCTCCTACAGGTTAATTATTGTACACTGTGTACAGTTATAATTTATTTTAGAATTTTGCACGATATATATAAGAACTATTCTATTCTATTCTATTATACAGTCGATTGCACTGTAGAATCTTGCTATTTTTATATATACAAAAGTATGAATATTCAAAACACGAATAAATTAAATACAGACGAGTTTCTAAAATGTCCGAAAAACCGTACGTTTAATTTATCGTTATTTTATTCGTATGATTATTTTTAAAGCTTTTAAGGAAAGCATAAATTATAATTTTATTTATAGATTTTTGTTCTAGTCAACCTGTTGGCTTTTGAATTTTTTTCGCGTATGTTTATTGTGTTGCAAAGGAAATTACGCGGAATTCGATCATGTTCGGTTGAAGCGAAATCAATTTCTTTAGATTAAGGTATATGTACTGGTTTTTAGTTAAATAAATCTGTCCGATTTCTTAACTGATTAAAATTAATTACGAAACAAAAGAAGCTATTTTCTTGTGCGGCAAGGATATAAAAAAAGGACTTGGAGCCTAGGAACGCTGGCATACAGGAAGATTCATGCAATTTCGAAATTTAAATTTCATATTATCACAAACAGAACACATAAATTTTCCAGTTGAATTCTATTCTTTGCGATTCTTTTATTTTATTCTTTTTTGAAACAATCGCGTTGTTAAAATATAAATCAAAATGTGAATTATAATTTTTCTTCGTTTAGCACACACGGAAAACGGTTCAGCGAAAAGTTCTGTTTCGAAGTTTGCTTCGAAAAAAGGAAATTACGCGCGTTTTCTAAAGACTTTATTAGTATCATAAATTGCGCGCTATTATTCGCGTTCTTTTTGTCTTACTCGTTTCTTCGGTTCAATTTGTTTCATAGTTTTGCAATTGAAATTATACGTATTTTGCGAATTTTTTCCGCTTGATTTCGTTGCGAAATTTCGTCTGGTTTGCGTTTGCCAATTACATTTATCAAAATGCACAACACACTGTGTGCAAATATAAGAAAAATATTGAAGTTTTTCGCTTAGAACCGATTAGCAGATACAAATCATTTCAAAATGTTACTATCTGTTTACGTATAGTAATGAACTTTGAATTAGTTTAATGATTTTCTGTTTTAATTCGATAAAATAAGGTTCGTTGAACATCTTAAAATGTCCAAAGAGTCTAAATTCGAAACTTCAAGTCACATTTCAAAAATCTTAAAATACGAAAATGTTTTTAACTTTTAAACGTAATTTATAAAATAACTTTATTTTTATAACTTTGTTCAGTTTGCACGCTGTATAGTAAAAAATTGATTATCTTTTCAATTCAATTGTTTGCTAAGTGATAACGTTTAAATCTTTCTACAATAACAAGATTGTTAAAACAAATAGATTTTTATTTAATTGAGTCAATTTTATGCTAGAATCAAATTCTTAGCTTTGATACTTTTTTCACAATCAGTCAATTTAAAGAGTGTATTTCCTAAATAAAAACAATTATATGTAGATAAAATCCAACATCGTTTAACAGTAATTATTAAAATAAAATAGAATATAAACTATGAGTTTGTTTGAGTTAAACAAATGTCAAAAATGATTGCAACAAAAAATTACTTAATAATGAAAATCTATAGACTTAAATCTTAAACGAACCTCATTATAATGTTAAAAAGAAAAAAGAAAAGTTGATATGCACTGAGCAAATTAGATGGTACTTATAATAAAATTAATATTACTCTGATTACATTTTATTGTGAATCAAGAAATGAAAGCTTCGTACAAGTAATGTAGTAATTTAAATGCTATTATATTTTAATTTATGGATAACTAAATAAAAATTTTAAAACCGTTACTAATTGCAAAAATAACCAAAAAATATTTGATACCATTACTAAAATTTATACGAACAATTAGATAAAACTTAAAGATTATAATGAGCATTATTAAAAATGAAATACACAAGACCTTTTTTTGTAACGTATGTAGATCTCAAGTAAAATTTAGACTGTGTTTATTCCATGACAGTTTTTATGCATTTAATAGTACAGTGTATTACTCATCAATTATACGTTTCATACACGATCAAACTTAGCAGTTAATTATAAATCAAATTTTCATGTTTTTTATATGCTTATTAGATAGATATTTATTCCATATAAGAAAAAAATCAGCTAGAAATTGTATGTAAATACCCGGATAAATAACTGTTGAGAATTATTTTATATTACACGTTTAAAACACCGTCTAATACACGTCAATAATCGTCTCAAAATTCTGTAATTTTTATTAAAAAAATCAACGTTTATTA
Organism: Mengenilla moldrzyki; assembly: GCA_000281935.1. Taxonomy (NCBI): domain Eukaryota; kingdom Metazoa; phylum Arthropoda; class Insecta; order Strepsiptera; family Mengenillidae; genus Mengenilla; species Mengenilla moldrzyki. Next base: position 8,470 of record AGDA01057402.1, on the reverse strand, counting down.
TACGATTACTGTTTCAAAATTAGTTTAAAAAACTTTTAATAAAACTATATTATACAGTTTTTGCTATACGGTTACCTAAAAAAAATAATAATTACGTAATTTTAGCAAAACATTTTGCTGTTGTTAGAATATATAAAAATCTTTCTAATTTAGAAGCTTTTTTACGGTAATTAATAAACGAATTTTCAATTTTTCTAAAAAAATTTCTTCTAATAGTACATTAAATTTATTTGTCATATTTCACTAAATATTTTTCTCGGTGTATTTGTGAGAAATGTATTACTTTAATGAACATGTATTATTCTTGTCTTTGATCAATCATCAGTTTTTCTTATTATGCAAATATGTAAATAGTTTTATCATCTTCGATCGTTTGTTCAAACAATAACTTTTTAAAACACAAAAAATACGTTTTTTATGTGAAATTCTTTATTTTATGTGGAATCTATAAAAATTTAAACTTACCAGTATAAAAACGTCTTTGCTGTTTATACACGGATAAAAAATGTACTGAATATAAACTTAATTAAACCTAATTTTCGGTCAAACAGGGAGCATGTGCATAACATAAGTAAAATTATACTTATAGTTATAAAACGAAACCTTATTTTGAAACCAAGTGTTATAAAAATTAAATAATTCTACTAATATTGAGGAAAATTGTTTTTGTTCCGAAATCATGAAAACTTTAACTAACTTTAGTAAATATTTTTATAAATATGATAGAATTTTGTCTAATTTTAATCGTATATTTCTTCAGCGCTTCACTAAATTCAGTAATTTCATTTTACATAATAATCTGTTCAATGTGCAATAAAATATATAAAAAACATATATGTTAATAATTTACAAAGCGAAATTTAATAAATTTTTTATATAAAATATCTTTTAAACCAATTCATTCTTATAAAATAAACAAAAGTTTTCATATTCAACTTAACATAACATAATAAAAAGCATTAAGCAATTTAAATGCTTAGAAATATTTTTACTTGGCGCCATCTTTATGAGAATATAAATTAATCAATTTTGTAAAATACCTTATAATTTAAATATGCCGTGTAACGTTATATGAATCGCATGATGATTAGAATATAATTTTGTAATATTATAGTATTTGTGGTGAAATTGCTTTGAAATTTAAAAATCATTTTTTTAGAACAAGTAATTTGAACGGTATAATATTTAAATAACTATTAATTTATTTTTTATTTTTTCATAGTTTAGAAGCAATCATGTATTATTGTACCTTGCTTTAAAGCAAAATATGTTTAGATCCGTAAAATAATTTTTTATGGTTTTTATAAACAATATTTATCGTTTTAATAACGATTATAACCATCTTCATTACTGGTTCCACAATTCGTTCTGTATCTTACAAATTATGATAATAGCAGGTTTGTAATATTTTTAAAAAATAGTCGATTTCAAGTTCAATTCTAGTCACCATTTAAACAAAAACCTAATTTTTTTGCCAAATGTCTAAAAAAATTTACATTTTAAAGACTTTTTAAACGATTTAGGCTTATTTATATTAGAATTAGCATATTTAAAGTAAATTCGTTGACATCTTTAGTAATATTACTATGGCAAATCAACAACGGTTTATTCGAATATAAAATTACTTTTCAAGTCCACCTGTTTCGAAAAATTATTAAGGAATAAAAATCTATTATATTTAAATATTTAAATATTTTTTAATGTGAATTGAAAAAATATATTTGTTTAGTAAAATTGGAAGGAGGAACAAATATAATTTGTTGAGTTGGAAAAATTTGAAACTTCTTTGTGTCTACTAAGTTTATGTTGTTGCACTTTCCACTTATAAAGGATTTAGCAAATATGCAAATAAAGAAATTAATTTACTGAATGCAAAAAAGTTACACACTCTCATTTAGAAAATTTACATTTTAATTAGCTAACACTATAAGTAAAAGTCATTTTAATTACCAAAAAAGCCGAAAAGTTTATTCAGCTTTCGTTTCGTTTTAATTTTTTTTCTCCTGAAAATTTCTCAAAAATGTTTTTTAATAGCGTCATTAAAAAAAAGAAACGAATATCTATTTAGAGTTTCGCAAATTTTAACGAAATCAACTCATCAATCAAAGTCCAAACCCTAAAATTTCCAATTGAGGTGATCAGTTGACTCATCGTAGAAATTTTCTATTATTTTCTTTACAAATAAAAACTTTAATATTGTTTTCCACGAATGGAGTGTTATGAAACATATTTTTACGAAAGAAAAATCGAATTGATATGCAAAAATAATGCAATTATTTCCATCTTGAAAATAACATTGTGCGGTTCGTTATGAAAATTTTTAATTTATCGCATCAGTTATGCATATTAAACACTGTCAGCCGAATTCAACCCCCTTTTACGTACACATCGTTCTTTATACCTTCTATTATACAACTAAAAAAAATTCACACACGTTACTGCTTTTCAAGGGGTAAAATTGATTGACTTTTGTCACAAAAAATTAAAAAAAAGTCATTAAATGGACCTTGAATAATTCACCCTTATAAAAAATACTATAGTAAAAAATTCAGTAAACAAGTCTAAATGATATTTGTAAATCGCTCGGGAATAAAGAGCAGATCTTCGTCACCGGTTCTCTTCAAACTGGAAAATAGCACTTTTTTATTAGAAATCAAACAACTTTAGCAAAAAAGCGTTTAATAGTGATACTATATACTTTATAGGGGGTATTTGGAAACTACTTCGTGTTTGTTTAAAGTACAGAGCCACTGGTAAGATATTAATTATATTTGACAGCAATTACTCCCTAAGGATACGAAGAATAGTAAAAATTTGTGAAAATTTCCCAACTGATTAATTTTTTTTTGAAAAAGTTTTGGATTTTTTTTTTATTCGAAGGGTTCGTTATGTGAAAAGTACGCGAATATAATACAGTGTCAATAGTGAGGCACTTCTTTATGCTTAAATAAGCTACTCTATTTTAGGAAATTAAGTAAATACGGGGAAATAAATAACGGACATGAAATTGCTTTTTGTCGCATTTTCGATAAGACACAGTCAAATAAAAAAGGGGTGCAAGAATTGCACTTTTCGCTGAAAATTAGTGAATTAGTTTCGCGAAAAAAGTGTATATAGAGTATGTTCTCGAAGCGATACTATTATTAAATGAGAATCGAACATGCGACTTATGCCCGGTTCCCGGAAAATTACAAAATTCCGTGACCAACACTAATTTTCTCATGACAACAAAAAGAAATGGAAAAAATATTGAACTTTAATAATATCGTTATCAGCATATAATTTTTTAAGAACACAATATAGGGGCCTTTTACACGGACCCTATGTGACGTCATGAAATGTTTCCGAGTTATAAAACTTTTTCGATTATCAAAAACTTCTCGGTTGAGTTATAACGGCGAACGACGTAAAAGACCCCTTTTTTCTTAAACAAGGCTTATCGAAGTGATTTAATGTCAATACACCACTACCCTAACTCTAATAAAATATTTTCGCGTAAAGAAAAACAAAACGGCAACCACGTCGCCAACTGAACGTAACTAGATTTGAATTTTATTATTGCACTTTTTGCAATCGACTGTATAAAAAACCCTCTCGGTTTCACCCCTAATATACAAAATAGTAATAACGCTTGGATGTTTGAAAGAAGTGCCTGCTGTGTCTCTAAAGTTGATTAAACTTTAAGATTCGATTACATTTTGTTCTTCCTTGTCTTTTAGCTTATATCGAGCAGGAGTGAGTGGTGAACACATCCCTGTTATACAAGCATTGAAATTGTATTTGCCGCTGTTCATAGACGTTGCCTTCTTTGATTTATGTCACTTTTTCTAAATAAAAAATTACACTTTTTTATTACACGTAACACTCATAAAATTATTGATGACGTTTTTTACACACACACGTACATTACGTACTAAAAAAATTTAATGGTTTTTTTCGATTATTAACAAAAAAGGAACCCTGAACAAAGGACCTAAACCACGAAGTCGTGAAAAGGCATCTCATTAAACTATAAAGTTATTAATACTGAAAGCCGAGTAAAAAATAATAAAACCGGTAACGAAATTTACAGCTTTGTCACATTGAAAATAAACCGGTGGTCCTGGAGTTTACTTAAGGTTTAATGGACGCAGTTTGCTGCAAACGGTCACGTTTCGATTTCAGGAAGAAAAGCGTCGCTTAGTTCAACAGGAAAGTTGGGGTATTCGATCCTGACTCTCCCCAAGGGAGAGTCAGTCAAGCAAATATTTACTCGATAGAACTCATTCTAATTTTTAGCGTTTGTTTCCCCGTTCCTGGCCGCTACAGGGACTTTAATACGGAAATTCCTATTTTTCGGGAATTGTGAGATACGAACGATAATAATTAAATTCAGGATTCGTAAAGTTTTCGACCAACATTCAGTTTCGATGTTATTAAAAGCGACACACTGTTGTCCGGGCATTGTGCACTGCGGTTTCGAATAACATTATGAATGACATTATATTAAATTTATCGCAGCATATTTTTAGACAGTGACGTGTACCGGACACGAGTTGTGCCCTTATCGTAAATTGGGAAAGCGTTCGGATAGTTTTTAATGCACACACTCTTGTTTATTTACAAATTCGATCACGTTCCGAGGTTTTGTTTGCTTTCAAAGACGTGTCATGGTCTATTACCGTAAACGTCCACGAATCGGACATTAAAAACATTTATAGTCTTGTTCGTGAACGGCGTGTTTACTGACAGGAAACTCTTCCGATCCCGGAAAAATTATCTTTACACTCTTCTATCGCTAAACCAATTCCCGTTTCATAAAATCGAGTCAAGGCTTTAACTGAATGTTCATACCATCAAGGTGAAGGATACGGAAAATATTTTTTTGACACCGAAATGCGTCTTGAAAGCTGACGCTTATATTGTCCGATTCCAGTCACTGATACAGGTCCATACATAATACGAAATTCGAAACTTTCCGAAATATGACTCTTTAACAGACACGAAAATTTTCCTGAAGTTTGAGCACAGTATTTGAAGGCAACATATAGGTAAAATTCTGATTTTCCGCTTATTTGAAAACGAGCATTTTGAATTATTTCGTGACAAAAAAGTGTGCGTAAAATGATACTATAATTTATTAACGCTTGGCTATCATTACATTTTTAATGAGTTAAAAGCTTTCCGATGAAATTTTCGGGTTAATTGTTTTTATGCAAGCGTGTGAAAAATGGGGAAAGTACAGGACAGTCTATTTGCTTTCACAGGAGCCCGTACGCGTACAAGTTACCCTATTTTCTTCTTTAAATTATTAAAAGCGATAAAAGTTTCAAGTGATGATTAAGAAGCGAAAAAAGCTCACGAAAACAATTTCGTCCTCAATAGAGGAAATAAAATTTTGATTTATCGAGCTTGGAGCTTAATGAAGCTTTTAAGATGATTTCGACAAGGGTGTCGAGCGAACCTGGAGAATTATTACATGTCATGAATTCATTGCTGCTTTTGTTTAAATTTCGTTTGTGAATTATAGGCGTAAGAAAAATTGCAATAATCGTGTCTCGAAGCACTAGAGTAAACTAAGGATATTCATTTTTATTAAACTTTTAGTTTCACGAATCCCGTGTGTCAGGAAATGATACATACGTCCTTTTATTTCAAGCGTTTTCTCCGATAAAACACTTAACTGGGGATAAATTACGTTTATGAATTTCGCATTGTGTTTTTAAAAAGTTTCCGCGAAAAATTAAAGCACACATAAATAAATTAAAAAGTTTATTGCGTCGTTTAAAAGTGTTAATTGAATCAGTTTCATCGCTTAAGAGCAGCTTTGATTAAAAATATGCAGAAATTAAGAACAATACTTTTAATTACGGATAAGAATATTTAAATTTCTAACTTTACAAAAATAAGATTAAAATAATCAAACACATTATTGACTCATTTTTATTATTTTCCTCACAACTAATTTCAGAAATTCCACTTTATATTGGTTGTATTCAGAAATTCGATTCAGTGTAGGATTAGTAGAGTGTAGAGTTGACATAGTGTATAACTTACATTACACTATTTGGCTTTTCAAGCACAGTAAAACTTCATTTCATTTTCTCACAGAATAAAAACAGTTGAAAAACTATTATTGACTCTTTTTTACACTAGAAAAATCTTCCTAAAAGAAGGATTGATAAAAAGTTGAAAATTAGCATTTTGTATGAGGCAATGGACGTAGTATAAATGAATTACTCATCGAATAGGAAACGATGTCATTGATATGAGTGTTGTTTCTGACAAAATGGGCGTACTCTTAAAATTTTTTAATTTTGGCACGTATTTTTAAATTTAAAATTGAGTCGTATTTTATGCATATGCTACTGAAGACTCAATGCGAATGTCATCCCTCAAATAAATGTATTTTAAGTATAAATTACTTAATTGTTAATATTTTAGTGAAAATAAATAACAGCTTAAAATGTATTAAAAAGCAGATTTCATTAAATAACGGGATAAAAAACGGTTACTCTTGTGCGCTCTGTCAGTAAGAACACTCATGTCGGCGACAACATTTCATATTCGGCGAGCAGTCTATTTATACTTCGTTTATCTATGAACCCAAAAAAAGTGAACAAAGATCGAAATACTCAAACAAATTTATAACAAAAAGTGTAGTTTTATGGAGTTTTTGAATTTGTATTTTGGTAAAATAAGGCCAATAATAAATTCAATAAGAAAAATTTTGACCGCTTATCATTTAGTTAAGATTGGGTACTCTATTTAACAAACACATTCGAGAAACATTTCTAAAAATTTTGTTTTGTTTACTAGTACTGTTTACAAATTACATTAATGCCATTGCATATCTTAATAACGCTAACAATTCAACTGATTGATCAAGTCAACTTGCTTTTTAATATATAAATATGGAAGCTAGGAAAATATTTGTATAAAAATTTTTATGAAATTAATCGGTTCGAAACATGAACGATAAATTTTTAAAATATGCATAAAAAGAAGATTAAAACCTTAGAGCTAAAGAACCTTCATAAAGAAAAAAATATTGACTAGACTTTATATCCATTAAAAAACTTAATCCAAAAAGCTATTATGGATTTAAAAAAAAATAATTTTCTAGATTAATTTAATTAAAATTTTCTTCATTACATATATTTCAGAATAAATATTATTACATTAACTTTTTTTTTAATTTCAATAACTTTTTATTAGTGTACATTTCAAAGACCCAAATACGAAGCTAATCATAGATAGAAGTTAACAGTATTAGTTGAAACCTTAAGCAAAATTTAAAAATAAGCAATCCTGTTATTTAAAATAGACAAATTAAGAAGTTTTTATTATAATTATTTATTGATATAAAACGTGATTGATTAATAATAAAAATTTTTTTATAAGTGCTAACTTTAAGCATATGTAAAAAAATTACAAATTTGCATAAATTCCGTAATCATGATTCATAAATAGCTGAGAACTCATTTTTATTTATCAGATTAAAGAAATAATTCTAAGTTCAATTTGTAAATAAATAAATTTTTTAGTAAATTAATCATTGCTTAAGAGTGGTTTTTAATACATCAATAAGTATTTAAACTTCCATTTTGAAATTTTATAATGGATTTAGCTTTTTTTTCTTCAAATTAAATACTTAAGATTAAAATAAAACTGAAAAAATCTGCTAATTGTTAAATGATTATCATTTTTTTCTGTCCATAATTTTTTTAAAGATAGAAATCAAGTTCAATTATATTTTTTTGTTAATTATTAAAAAAGAAAAGCATTATTTAACATGAATTGATTGTTTATTATTTTATAATATGTACCTTCTTTTAGTGCAAAAATAGTAACAAAGTGCCAATTTTTAGCCCTTTTTTGTTCTTAACATCAAAACAACTTATCCAATTGCAAAATTATTTTTCAATAAGCGTAATAATTATTGCAAGATTGTTTAAGTATTATAATATTTTCGAGGATTCGTTCAGTTAAAAAATAACTTACAGTTTTTTAAGTTAGTATATTAAAATTATAAATGGCCAAGATTAAATTTTTAAAAAATAACGTTTCATTTTTTTAAAAAAATTTCAGTAATTTATAACAAGTTTAAATGGGTGAAAACCCTAAGTCAAAAGCATTAATATGTATAGATTTACGCATATTTGAATACAGCAACAGTTACTTTCAAACCTTGATTTCGTTTAATATAAAACTTGATATGTAAACATGTTTACACTAAAAATTTATATCTGGACTTTGTGTTATAAATCTACATTTAGAGTATGAATTTTAAATACTCTATAAATGATTATATTAGAATGAAAATGGGCTTAAATATTTTTCCAATAATCATAATTGTTAAAAAAATGATGTTTATAATTAAATGAATTTTCAATTAATATAAAAAACAATAATTCATTGTCATTTTTTATAGTCAATTTCGCTACTTATATGAATTTTTTTCACACATTTGTAAAGTTAACTGTTCAAT
>AGDA01057363.1:0-14821 GCA_000281935.1 Mengenilla moldrzyki | reverse complement strand
TTTTAAAAGAGGTTCATAACATCTTAACTCATTAAGAAATATTTTTTTTATTTTTAACATTTAGAATACATAAAAAAGCCAAAATTTGCATCTAGCTATAAATATATTGTTGTAAATTTTATAATTTACTTAAAATTAATTCTTCGAATTAATAATAATCACAAAACCAATTATGAAACGGTTACCGATGTGAACAATATTAACAGTCGTTTCATCAAACAAGTTAAAGGGTAATGTTATAATAAATAATAAAAGGGGATAACAATCGACGAAATATCCAAAATAGAAATTTAGGGGTTGTTTTCCGATTAATAATGGTACTGTTCTATTTTGTCCCCAATAAAGCGAAATACAAAAAAAATTGATGAAAAAAACAATAATAAAATTCTAAAATGGGAATAGAGCTTTTCAAGAGTTCAGAAAAGTTAGAAGAGAGCAACAGAGATGGAAAAGGGAAAATGAAACCGAAAACGAAGTTCGGAGCGAAACAGAAATAAAACAGAGCGCAAAATGCAAAGGGATGAATTGCATTGTGGGTAGTAAAAATGCGGCAGCATCAGCATCACCATCAACAGCAGTCTATATATATGTGCATAAGGAAAATACGTTTTATCGATGACTCCACACTACACTATACTATATACTATATACTATAGCACGGCTTGTCGATTGCCGTTTTTTCTTTTTAGGTCTACAGCACAGTTGTTATTTTGCCTCCGCTTGTCACGAAACCATTCACAAAATCTACATTCACAATAGATTTATAGCAAACAATAAAAAAACGTTTTCTCGTCTTTTTCATTTTTTAAATATGTACACGGAAATATTTTCTTTAAGTTTCATCTCTTTTTATTTTGCTCTCAAAAGAACTTTTCAGCAGGCAATGTTCTTAAAAATTTAAAAGTAGTCTTTTCTCAGTACTCATTAAGACACAATTTAGACCAAAAAGTTCTTAATTAGTTGCGAAGACTTCTCATATAACACAAGCAACAATTACAACGCTGTCCAATATGTTGTTTTTCCAATTAATATTTATGAAGTACATTTAGAAAAAAAAATTTAAAAAAGGTTAAATGGCAACAATATTAGACTGGTTTCGGGACAGACAAAACATGTACACATAATACAAGTAGATTTATAGCTACTAAACGAAACAAAGGCAGGGGAAAATTAACCTTATCCTGAAATCATGAGAAATTTAGCTTAAATTTAATAGATATTTTTACAAAAAATAATAAAATGAACAAATATTTTTAAAAAATTACAAATGTTTTTGAATATTTTACTAAAAATATGTTGACACATTTTTACCACATTCTTTTAATTAAAATTACTAATTAAATTACTCAGTGTACTTATTTATAAAATTTTTTAAACAATTTACTAAATAAGGTATATATGGACAATAAATAAAACTGAGTTATCATCGTAGTTAATTTACCAATTATAATATCTAAAGAATACAAAAATATTTAAAGATTAATTGTTGTAGCTTACGTATTATTATAAGTTTCTTGAAATACGTATTTGAAAGCATATATAGAATTATACTACATTGGTCACGTTTAGTGTTAATCTGTTTCAATACATTGTATAGAAGAAAATAAACTTTAAACTATGTACATTCGTTTTATTCTCTTTTATGTAAAAATGAAAAGTCTAATATTTACAAATTATACTAAATATTTTCATCGTAAATATTTAATGCCCTTATACGTTTTCACCTAATAATAGACGAAAGCATAATAACATGTTTTGAAAATAAATTTCATATAATTTGATTTTTAAAATTGTTCATTGCTTATTAATTACAAATTATATTCAACTCACAGATCAAATTTATATTCGGTTTATTCTACGTAGTAGTAGTTCAAGTTTAATTAAATGTGATTTGATTTCTTTCTGAATTTTAATTCCTAACATAAAAACCAAACTTTTAATGCTATTCTAAATCTAAATCAAAAATTTTACTATATATTAACGGCGATTTTTTATGCGAGCAAATTGTATAATTAAAAAATTATAAATTATACGTTTTTTGTGTGCTTATTATGTCAAATAAATGGAAACAATAAATGAAATTGCGTAAAAAAATGCACATAAATAATTATATAACAAACTGTTGGGTATGTTTCTGTATACTTAGGACACTGTTTAAATTAGAATAAATTTTGACCTACAATTTCTTCATACAATAAATCCATTTAAATATTGTAAGACATATGTATAAATTTATAGTTGTCATTATATGAGAACAATTTAGTGTTAAGTATGCAGCTATTATTTTTTAACAACAGGAATATTATTGCGATAAGAATGAATGTTTTTTTGTCACCATTTTAACTTAAAATATTATTGTTTTCTTTACATTTTTGGTTGTATTTAACATCAATTTTCCTTAGTGTAGGAAAACTTATAAATCGGAATCTAGCCTAATTCATATTACCCATTCAAGAAAATAGTTACTTTATCACAACATTCATATATCCACTTATAAGATGTCCATATATCCGTGCATGGGAAAATTTCCATCTTGGAATTTACACTCTTTCAACTTTTTATAACTTAAATTATTGAAATTTAGAAGAAAAATAGATGTCTCATTTTTTTATATTACTATATTTAAAATAAAAAATTTAAAAATTAAAAAAATCTGTGCACAAAAATGAATAAAATTTAGATATAATTAAATGAAATAGTTTTTTGAAAACAATATTGTGACTTGGTATTTTCTAAATAATGAACTGAATCGACTTCTTAAGTGTTTAGTTTAAAGGACATTATGTCTTGCATAAAATTAATATTAAAGAATTCACTTTTAGATTATTGAACGTAAATATCATACGTTTTTTATACTTAAACACTTGCAACATTCAAATTCCTATTTAGAAAGCAAAGTTTTTTCTATTGGTACTTATTAGTTTTAATTAATGTTACATTTTCATATAAAAAAGTTATAGCAGTCTAAACGCTATATATTTTACCCTTACGCGTTAACACGATTCAAGTTTTATTTTAAAATCTTAAAGAACACAATCAAACATGTATAGTGATAGAAAATTGCATAAAAGCTTTCTTCAACATTTACAATCCAGATATGATGCGTGTGCACACACATACCATAATTAAATAACACCTTAAATTATCTTTTCAAATAAAAAAAAAACTTATTTTGAGTATCATCACTGAATACGAATTCAAAAAGTATATCTAATCACGTAAAATTTAGACAAAAAACAACCCTTCTAGCCAGAAAAGATAGTAAATTTCAAAAAACTGAAAGCTTTTTGTTTTGAAAAACATGTTTTTTTTGATAAGAAAAGTATTTTTCTAATCTTATATGAAAAAAAAATGAAAGTAAGGAATTTTTATTATTAACGTTTAAAATAGGAGCTTTTCTTTGTAGAATTCAATTTTCTATTTATTTTAGACGAAATGTACTATTTACCTGTAGTAATTGTTGTCTGTTTGACAATGAGCTCATATAATAAAAATTTAGAGAAGTCTGTGACCAATTCAGTTCCGAAAAATGGCTTTTACGTTAATTAAGACTTCATACAATTTGAAGTCACAATAAAAAATTCAAATTTTCTTAAAAATAAAATCATCAAATTTTTACATTACAAAAATAATGATGTCAAATCAAAATTATAGCAACAAAATGATGAGAAAATGTCATAAAATGTTTATAGATGCCGTTAAATTCAATTGTTACAAAAGTAGCTACAAATGGACGTAATAAGAGTTTTATAAACGCTTTTTACACAAAAAAGTTTAACAAACGCTAATTTTTATACATGAGTTAATATCTGAAGGGACAATAATTAATGCTAATTAAATGTTGAAAAAATCATTTAGTAAACAGAAAATATATTTAATGAATGCTAATTTTCTTTAATAAATATAAAAATCGTTAAATTAACAAATAATACATATTTTTAACAAATTAATGTTCATCTGTTGTTTGAATATTTTTTTTACATATTCTATGCTTGATAAACGTGTAAGAAAATTTAGTAAAAGTTAAGATCTAATAAACATATGTACACTAACAACCAATAAAGCTTAATATTAATCGCTTAAAATTTACAACGCTGTTTATACTTTGAGAAGTTATTCCTTCATAATCTTTTGTACATATTATAATTACACTGAGAGAAAACTGTAGCTAAAGTAAATAATAATTATGCAACTTTAGCAAAGCGTTTTGCTATATTTGGGATATACAAAAAGTTTGCTAATTTAGAAACACTTTTATAGTAATTAAAAAATTTTTTTCTAATTTTTCTAGAAAATTTTGTTTTAACAGCATCTTAAATTTATTTGTCCTGTTTTACTAATTTTTTTTCTCAGTGTAGTAGTACACTGAGAAGAAATTGTAGATGAAACAGATAATAATTATGTACTTTTAGCAAAGCGTTTTGCTATATTTGGAATATACAAAAATTTTGCTAATTTAGAAGCACCTTTATAGTAACTAATAAAATTTTTACTACGTTTTCTGAAAAATTTTGTCCTCAAAGCACATTAAATTTATACGTCCTATTTCACTAAATATTTTTCTCAGTGTAGTAATCTTTGATAATTTGCAAATTCAATTTTAAATTACATATATATTACGAATGGTTCCTTAATGAACATAGGGCAAAAATTATCGGTTATCCAGATTAAAATAAAGTATTCCAGAAAACATTAATTTCTTGTCAATCAATTAATAAATTAGACTAACAACGTTGAAGTTACAATAATTCTAAAAAATCATGTTTAAGAAGAAAGCAAAGAAATGCAAATAACTGGTTCTATTTCCCATTTTTAAAAAAGTTATCATCTACCTGTTTTTTTTTTCTATTATCACTTTTCTTAAAGACGATATTAAAAAAGGACAAAATTTTTTTTATTTAGAGCTCCAAGTTTAACAAGCATTAAAGAATATTTAGAAGCCGAAACGAGTGTTCATCGATAATAAAAATATTTCTCATAAAAAGGTTTCTAATATTGGATCTATACGAAAACACACATATCGGTAATGGAAGTTTCGAGGGTTGATAACATATTATTGGTGGCAAATCAATATTTTAAAAAGGAAAAACGAACAACGAAATCCGAATTCTGTGTATTCTGCATTCTGCATTCTGAAAAAGGAAAACGAACAGTCGACAAAATTGGCCAGATGTACGTGGAAAATAGTAAAGAAAATTCGCGTCCGATATCTCGCTTTCGAGGAAAATTAGTTGCCACTGAACAGTGTGAGACCTACGCATAAAATCGGCATCAAGTTATCGATTTGTAATTAATTTTACGTCCCGCACGGATTAAATATTAAATAGAAATTTTCTTCGGAAATGGGAATGTATAAAAACGGAAACAAGAGCGGAACACTCACGCGGTAACATTTTGTCGATTGTTAAAGGAGCCGTAAGCGTTGGCCGTTGGCTTCATTTGACTGAAGTTGACCCCGGGAGCTGGACTCATGCCCCCGGGGTAATTGGTATGTGGACCCGTTTGTGAAGACGTTGTGACACCCCAGACGGTCGTCACTACCGATAATTGTTGCTGAGCAGCGCCAGCTGGCGACCAGTCCCTGTTCATAAATAAAAGACATTAAGTTATATTTGTACACAAGATTTTATTCATAGCTTTAGGATCACAATTCGTAAAATTGGCTGACATTAAAATTTTCTACTACTTTAATTTAAAAACTCAAAAAAATAAAAGAAGATCATATGAATAGTGTCTAAAAAAACTCTTTTTAAAAGTGATTATTTATTCCGAAAAAAGTTTTTAATTTTATTCACACAGAAAAAAAATTCTATTAAAATTCCCAAACTCTTTAAAACCATTAAATAGTGAATATATAAATCCTTTCAATTATTATTCAGATAAATATTTACATAAATATAATTTGATTACAAAAAAATGAGTAATAGCAAATACTAATATCGATTAGTTACTTGCTAATATTCACATTTATTACTGTGTAATATTTAATGTTAAAAATAATACAAATAAAAGAAAAAACCACGCCTCCTAGGTGGGATTGCATCTTAGCACTACAATCGAATGACATTTGTACACATGCAAAAAGAACTTGCGTGTATTTAATAAAATCAAGCAATAGCTCAATTGTATTTCCTTAATAATAATCCACTTTAGATCTTCTAGTTCTAGGACGGTCATTTTTTAGGATTCAAGAACAACTAGATAGTGTCTGAGCATTTCTTTCACAACCTTGTCATCGGGGACTTAGTTGTAAGTTTCTCCAGTCCTGAACCTTACCAATCCCACATGATAAAAATAATGTTTGAGAGGCTGCTGCTTTTTTTCGATAAGTTTACCAAAATATCTTACTAACCGTATTCTTCGCAGAGTGCTACTTTCAAAAACGTCTTAAGCTGCAAAACAAAAATCAATACAGATCTAAAATACATAGTGTTCACTGTTATTTTCTATTAGATTTTGTACTTAATAAATTTGAAAGTATTGTCTACTTCAATTCACAAAAATTTTTTGACAATTTTGTTGATCACTTCATTATTACACTAAGAATTCTGCATCTTTTTTTTATCATCAAATTACTAATATTATTTTATTAGCTAGAGCAACAAATATGTTGAAAGGCAACATATGATAATATATATAGTATTTGATTGCTTACATTAAATACTTTAAATTACCAATTGAAAAAAAGACTGAAAGTTGACTATAATAGAAATTGAGCTCTCATTTTTAAGGCTTAACATGATCAATACACGGGAACTTAAGGTTCCGTTCAGTGCCAAATAATAATAACGAACGAAATCAATTGTTTCTTTTTTTACAAGAAAAACATCTTGAATTACTGGTTTTTATGTATTCAAAATACAAAAAAAAATATTTTGACCAATTTCTTTATAAAATAACAAGTTTAATGGTTGCCCTTGAAAATATCTTAAAATCGTTAAATTAGACGGTTTTTTTTGAAAAAAAAAAAAAAACGAACTATACGAAAATTAAAGTTCTTTACACTTTTCGCATTATCATCATAGCTTTCATATCGAAAGAGAAAAGGTCAAAAACATTTATATAAAAATGCATAAATTTATTTTTAAACATTCTTATAACTTAAAATTAAACATTCAATTCAACCGAAATTTATTATATGAAACGATCGACAAAGCTATTTTTATTTTGTACGGGGCACACTGTACAATGACGTCACAGGAAACTTTATTCGTATATAAATATCGTCCTCGTTTCTGTTTTGTTTTCTTTTAATGACAATGGAATTAATTTTTTTTTATAAAAAGTTTTAAATATTACTCATTTAAAAAAATAATAATGATTGTTTACTTGAAAAAGAAATCATTGAAGATATTTATTGAAAACAATAAAATAAAGTAAAACGTAAAAATAAAAACGGTTTGCAGCAAATCGTATTGATTATTTCGAAAAATTTTGCACATTGAAATTGTCTTTTGTTCAAAATACGCGAATCGAGCAATAAAAACCCATATTATTGAATAAAAAAAATAAAAAATACCTATTTTGAAAAAAAGGGAATATAGTAGTGACGTCTAAATATGAAACCTTTCGCACAACTTTAAAGTCAGCGAAAAATTGATTTTGTTGTCGCGAAACTTTTAACAGTTTTTCATTTTGAAGTAAATCTTTTCGCAAACAAATAAAAAATGACTATTTCAATAGTAAAAAAATACTGTTTTGTCTCTTCTGCCTTTAAACTGTAATCTTATCAAATATAGATTTGAAGTACGTAAAGAAGATAACTAAAGCAACATGGCACAACTCAATCGACCTTGCGATTAAGAGTTTGCAATTTTTGCTCACCCCACATGCTGTTCTGCACACATCACATGAAAAACTACACGTAGACATGTTTTGTTTAAATGATAAAAAATTTAAATAATTTTGAAATTATTAAAGCGAACAATTTACGCAATATTAGTGCATCCATTTGTTGAGACGAACAAGAAATGAAAAATTATTTAAATAAATTGTTTACAATGTCAAATGCGCGAATTTTAAATGCACACACGTACACGTAAGCACATACGAGTCATTTGCAAAATAATTAAGCATCAAAAGATTCATTTCGAACAATCTTTACATATTCCTACGTAATTAAGCAAATTAAATTCAAACACCTACATCAGTACGATAAGAAAACAAAAGTACACACGAGATGCCTTTTTTCAAATCTAATTAATCGATTTTTACACTGAACACATTTTCAGTTCAATTGGTTCCGAAGAAAATTCCTTAGTGAAAACGTTACTTGTACTTGTTCATTACTATTAGAACTAGAAACGTACAGACTTAAAAAGTGTGCGTGCACCTAAAGCTTCATTTATCATTTA
Organism: Mengenilla moldrzyki; assembly: GCA_000281935.1. Classification (NCBI taxonomy): domain Eukaryota; kingdom Metazoa; phylum Arthropoda; class Insecta; order Strepsiptera; family Mengenillidae; genus Mengenilla; species Mengenilla moldrzyki. The sequence continues at coordinate 6,467 of AGDA01057363.1, read as the reverse complement.
TCAAGCGAGAAATTGGACGGTTGGCGCGGAGAAAAGGTGCTCAAATTAAATTAATATTCTTAAGATATATTCGTCTTTTATTGAAGCGTTTTTATTATTTTTGAAAGTTGATTTAAATTTTAAATTTTCGCGTATTGTCTACTTTTTGATTTCCAGTGCCTGGCTTCAACCAAATATACCGGCTGGTCCATTTTACCTACTTCACTACACACAATGCATCTCATTAAACGTTCTCGTTATATACATATATAAACTAAGAGTTGTTCTTTACAACCAAACACATTCGAATTAACCAATATTGGAGAAATATGAAGAAAAAACATATTCAATATAATTTTCAACTGAATTTCTTCACGAAATTCAAATGTCAATAAGTGAAATTTTATTTACTCAATTAAAGTTCAAGAAATTTTAAATTCTCTGCTCAACAAATTTCTTGCAAAATTTCACTTTTCTTCCCATTATTTACTTAATGTTCTTCTCTTTTTTTTTTGAAAACAAAAGCTACAAAAAACGCTTTGATTTTTTCCTATCTTTTTTTACCAGCTACAAAATGCGACATTACACACCCAATTATTCATTATTTACCATTTCAATTTGTCATAATCGCCGTGTTCATATTTTTAGATTTCATTAAAAAAATCATTTCAAAACCACAAAATACACCATGGTGTGTCCTCAATCCGTTCTTGAAACGTGTACATTTTGCTTAGTTTCGGCTAAAAGCGCTTGAAAAATTAACAAGCGCGATTAAAATTTTATTACAGGTGCCATTTAATCCGTTTATGTAGACAACCCTTAATAATAATAATAAAACATACATTTTCATTGATTTCCTTTACACTGTTAGTAACTTTTTTTTAATGGGAAAAATTTTGTTTAAAAAAGTCAAAGGCTACCAATTTATTTATTAAAAAATCGAATTACCAGCTTATTTTCTAGCGAATCATTTGTAAAGTACGTCAACGTGCCAAATAATTCATAAGGAATAACGTGAGCGTTGCAGATTTAATAATTTTCTAGCAACGCATTCTGCTAAATACGGATTTTGTGCAAAGCTTAAATATTTTCGCACATTTTTAAACAAAACACGCGTAACTTAAAAAAGAATCTTCATCTCTTAAACATTTATGACAACATGAACAATATCTCCTTACGAACTCCCATAAAATTCTTTCTTAAATGAAATTCTACTAAAGTTTTTGAAAATATTTGACTAGCAGAAAAAAAACGTCTCCAGCTTTTTCAATATTTAATGTCGATCACCCATGTTTCAAAATTTGTAAAAAAGGCTTTTCAAGTTGTGCTGAAAACTTTACTAAAAAAAAAAGAATAAGCAAAAAATAAAATAATAATTTTCAACAATTAAGTAAAAGTCAAGATATTAAATTTTTATAAAAATGACATTAAGGAAAAGTCAAAACTTTTTAAAATTACGTATTAAAATAAATACTTTTTTTTCCTGAGTAAATAATAAAATAAAAATCACACATAATTTTAAGTTTTGAGTAGATTTACCATTACGAACACAAAATATATATTTAAAAAACAATTTTATACATTTATAAGACTAGGTACATTGATAAAAATTTATACTTAGATTAAGACTAGTGTAAATACTCTTGTTTTTTATAAAAAAAATATAAATTTAGTAAAAATATACTTGAAATTAGTATCTGTACACTTATATAGTAAAAATTAAGTATATTTATACGGGTTTTTAATAACATAACTCTACTTATCTTAGTTTTAAGTAGATGTTAAGTTAAAAATAAGAAAAAATGTGTGTCATTATAGTTTAGGTTAGCGGTTGCCAACCTTTTTTTAATTATTGTACCTCTATACCCCCTCTTCTTTCCAGAATATAATTTTATTTTCATTTTGATATTTTAAAATGTGTACAAATTGAAATCATTTTATTAAATTTTTGAATAAACAAACGTCCAATGTTAGAAAATTCCTGATTTTGTAATTGTATTGAACATATTGGATTTGGAATATAATTTATTTTCAGAACGACAATAAGATTTCGTTTAAATAATCATTTTTAAATGTTTGCCGCCATTACAATCTTTTCTAAAGGACCCTCAACGAATCTATGACGTACTTCAAGTTGGGAACCACTAGTTTATGTCTTTAACTGCGAACGAACTTTCATTTTCTTAAACAGTACTGTTAGTAGAGTCTTTTACCAGTGCACTTTATTAAAAAACTGATTTGTTAATCGCTTCACATGAAACTGTTGCAGTTGAAACAAAATCATGAATTTACATAAAAGAAACAGCTTTCAGCTTTGTTTTTTACTAACAAAATCTATTATCGGATTTCAAAGTGATGAGCATTTTTTTAGTGCTCTGTTACTGAAATAATAAAAACCGTTTGTTTTATTATTATTATGTTGTTGTATTTTTTAGAAAATTTTGTTAATTAATAAAAACTAGCGGCATTTCAGATTTTACTTCCTATTTATTCAACAGATTTTGAACGAGTCTTTGGCTCCGTATTAAGTTCTCCAATTTCAAGCACTGCACCGGATTTTCCTCGACTTCAGAGTTCATGAATACACTTACAAAACGAACAGTAACAATAATATGTAAAAGACAATACACATACTCGGATCATGTGGATTTCAATAATAAAGAAGAAAAATGCGTGCAATGCACTTTTCGGTCACCCTCACTCTTTTCCGAACGCACACACACACACACACAGCAAAAGCAAAAACAAAAACAAAACATACAAGAGCCAAATAAACAGAACGCAATGCATCAGACGGCGTGCACATATACGGGAAGCGTAAATTTTAACTTTTCATTGATAAACTTCTCCAATTCAGAAAAAAATCCGTTTTCCACACAGTTACAGAGGGTAATAAAGAATTGTGCATAGGGTACAATTCATAATGAATAATAACAAAACAATTTTTCTCTCCATTGTAAACGATTTTCTCCCAAATGGAAAAGTGAACTAAATTTTTTTACCTCTTTATTACCGATTTTAGTATTTAAAAAAAAGAAAAGAATATAGGGAGAAGTTTTTTAAGTTGTTTTTTTAAAGACAAGTAAAAGAGAACATACCTGTAGGAAGTGTATCCAAGCATCGGTACGTGAACATATAAAATTGAACAAATTCGATTTCCACTTTTTAAGAACTTTTCAATTTAGAAGCACAGAATTTTTTTCGAATTGAACAAGAAACCAACTTTGAACATTTTGTGGTTTTTTAGACGGACACTAAACGTATATGTGATTGAGCGAAACGCACTGCTCAACGATCACCGCTAAACTGAATTGTTTTTTGAGAGGTGAGCGGTTAATATAACATATAACGCAGAGAACAACAACAGTAGTGACCCTAACGTAGATGATATATCCGAGTGATTTTCTGAGGAAAAGTACAGTGGGAATGATATCTAACAAATTCCCTTCAATGCGTACACCGAGTAGATTATCATAATTTACATTGTTGCCGGTTCGTCGTGAAAGTTCTCGATTGAATTTTCACAATCGCTTTATTGCTGTTTTCTTTGGCGCTCTTGTCAACGGTGTCACCGCGATCGCATGCTACATATGCGCTACTGCTGTGCTTGCTCGTTTGCTCGCCTGCTCGCCTGCTCGCCTGCTCACCCGAGATCGCCTGCTCGCTCACTTCGTCCGCTCTGCTCGCTGGAAAAGGCGCGTATCGTCGGGTCATGCACTCAAGTTCAAATCGGTGTGATTTTTCAGCGCTAAAGCGTCGCCGCATCGCATACCACTTAAATACCCTATTTTTCCGAATATCAACCTAATCGAATCGCTTTCAAGTGTCCGAATTTTCCAATTCAGAATCCGTTCTTGTTAGCGCAGAATAAATCACAGGCTATCGCTGATTTCATTCTCTCGCACGTTTGAAAATTCACCTTTACGCAATAATTACATAGTTAGCTCCTAATTCAATTCAAGTTTATTACTCTCATTTGGAACTTCTGAGAGGATAGTTAGCTCCTAAATTAAGACCCATTATATTAACTTATCGAAAATAAGCACAGACTGAAAAGTAGCAAATTATTTTGTTGAAAACTAACATCAAGTGCAGATATGCTCATGAAAATGATTGCTCAATATTAATTTTTTCCTTAATTTTGAAAATAATTACACTACAGAACAAAGATTTTTCTCCAAAAACCAAATGCTTAAAATCTGTTAGTACTCAATTAGTGATGACAGCAAACGAAGGCTGTTTTTGATTCCCTATTCGCATTTTTTTGGAAGAAATAAAAAATTATATTTTAAATTTGAAAATTTTTATTTCCCAAAAGGTCAAATGGCTAATATTAGTATCAAATAAATCAGAAAAGGGAGCTCATTTTCTTACCCCTTATAAGGGGGGTCAAGTTTCTCAACTCCAAGCTGTAATATTTTAGACTTAAAAATTTAATAAATGTTAGAAATATATTTAAAAATAACGCTAAAATAATAATAAAAATAAGATACTTTTTTTTACTAAGAAACTCGCCATGAAAGGGTCCCTTCCAACCAAATGTGAGAATAAAGTAAGGATATCACTGTGATCTTACAGTGATATCACAGTGAGATGTCACTGTGACAGAATCACTGTAATCTTACAGTGATATCACAATTTTTGAAATCGCACTAATTAGCAAGTTAGTCATTTAATTAACCTTTTACTATTGGAATAACAGCAATTTAAATAGTTGAAAAAGATAACATAAATTTAAAAAAATAATGTTTCATTTGAATATTTTTTACGAATTTTTAAACAAGTTCATTACTGTACACCAATGCACCTCAACCTTTTCGGATCAAACGCCCACTGTATAAAGCCCACTTCTTAATTCGCTTCCTATAAATTTTAAAGAATAAAAATTTCATGATAATTTCTAATATAAGGTGGGTTTGATTAAAATTAGCTATTAGTAAGATATATCCAAAGAAATTTGAAAAGAACAAAAATAGAATAACATTTATTATTTAGAATTTTAATTTAACCTACAAAAAGTAAGAGACATAAAGTAATACAATAATTTGCTTTAATTTTAACCTAACATATAAATAATAAGCTAAATGAAATTTAAAGTTTTAATGAGAACCTTGAGATTGATAATCCTTGCAAAGTTTAATAATATTTGGTTCTAATTTTGAGAGATATAATCACTTTGTCCTCAAATATTTAAACGATTTCTTTGCTTGGCCAATATTTGCCTAAATGTTTGAAGTCGTTACACACGCAAAACTAGTCTAATACATGCGCACATTATGACTGGCCGAGGCGCAATAAAAAAATTCAGTGATATCTCTTATATATGGATTTGATAAGCCACCACTGTAAGCGGATATTCAAAATGATTTCGTCTACTAAAATGACTATCGCCCTCCAAAAGCGTATAGTTGAATAATCGCCTACTTTAATATATCGATCGCCCACCAGTAGGCGATATCGCCTAGGTTGAGAATCACTGCTGTGAACGAATGTAAAAGAAAGAAGCAAGGTTGCTCTCGGGATTATATTTTACATTTTCCTTTACAATAGCATTTGGATATTTATCAATTGAAAACAACAACGCTTTATGCAAGGAGTATTAACAAAAATTCTTTTTTACAGCATACAATTTTTATAAGTATATTGTTATTATTAACCTGCCAATCAAATGTGATAATAAAGTAACGGTGATATCACAGTGATATTACAATAAGAATCACTATATTCTCACAGTGAGCGTTGAATAACTCCTCACAGTGATATTACTGTGATATCACAGTAATAATTTTTTTGGAAGAAAATTTTAAAGCTTTAAGAAGAAAAAATACTTAACACATATACTAGAGGTGGCCGACTTTTGTGTACGTAAGATCGATTTTTTATTTGAAAAATGGATCATGATCGACTCGTTGTCATATGCGTAGTCTAAATTTAAAACTCACGTTCAGGGGAAGGAAAATAGCATGAATAATTGTCAACAATATTTATTAATTGAAATTAACTACACATAAACAGAGATTTAGAACTTATTTCATTACTATAATCTTAATTATAATTCGGTGTATATCCTGACAAAGATAGTAACAATGAGTCTTGAGTATACTAATCAGTCAGGACAGAACGTTGTTTGTTCTTCGTTAACTTTTAATACGAAAACGCTGATTCGAAAGACGAGTACATATATTCATTACATTTCGTTATATTGGGGTATTTTGCTCGGTTGGTGTATTTCCGAAAATTATCTTCAAATATTCCATCAATTTGTAGAGTTACAATTTCATTTTTTAACGGCCTTTACTCCATAAGAAATACGTCAGAAATTTTTTAGCCAATACGTTTTACGCTTAAATCTCTTTAAAATATTTTGAAACAGATTTACCAATCAAACCTCCATATAAAAGAAAATTTCCAATAATCTTTCCTGGAAAGAAAACAATGCTTTTCGGTGTTAATTGCAGGAAAGTCGTAATTGAAAAAGAAGTCAACGC
>AGDA01057345.1:0-10518 GCA_000281935.1 Mengenilla moldrzyki | reverse complement strand
TATTCGTATTTATATTGAAGGAATCTATCTGCATCTTTCTATGCAAAAGTTTAGAAGGAAGTTTTTGGTCGCATATGTTAATATAAGAAAAATTTACGTCTCTCCAGGATAACAATTTTAAATAGCTTAAGTTCTAAGAAATGCAATTTATAAAGTTCTATAATATATCAGGCACTAAATACTGAATTGAAGAGCCACGCTATTTTCGAAACGTTCATAGCACTAAATCTTTACTGACCAATAAAAGGATTCAGCTTTATAAATGAACTCAAAGACATAATGATTTTATTTTCGATCAGTCATCTCTTGTCATTCTTAAAAGATAAAGGGCGATAACGTTTCGAAGACAGCATAATATTTTTAAGTTTATCAAAGAGAATTGTTGACAGAAACCTAGCATTAGTGTAAGTTGCTTTAGGAGTGTTTCCAATTGCTGCAAATCCGACACCAACCACTAAACCTTCCGGAATGTTATGAACTGTTATTGCAATAATAAGCAAAAGCATTCGCTTAAACTGCTTAGTGGAATTTAGCAGTGCCGTTTCTTCGCACACTTTCATCTCGACTTCGTTCAAGTTCCGTTTTCGTCGTTTGCAAACTTCATTTTCGCAAATTTCGAAGTCTTGTCGACACGATTCACTATTACTTTGGCTCTCTTTTATATCATCACTGTCTTCTTTCTTATCTCTTGGCTCTAATTTTTTTTTTCAAAAGACAACATATGCAAATTAGACGCTAAAATGTAACAATTTCGCTAGATCCTTATTTGTGAAATTATTTAAATTACGTTAATGACTTCAAATGTTATTCATGTATTAAAAGACCACCAGATTGACGAACGAGAAATGCCAAAGTTGAAAAAATGCTTAAAATCGTAACCAGATAATTTACAGCGTATCAAGAACGCGAAAAACTTGTTTTTTTTTTATTCTGCAAATAATAATATTTTGTGCAAAAAAGAATTTTAAAAAATTCGATAATAAAGAGCTAATAATTGAGAGCGGTGAATTCGGGTCTGAAATTAAGTCGATTTACTAAAAAAAAAAACTCAACTAGCACAAAAGAGTTAACACAAACTTGAAACATTCATGTATTAAAATTTTAGCAAATCGAATTATTTTTATGAGATTCATAAGATGAATATGTCCATATAGCACAAATTGCTAAACTTACACGTTTTAAAACTAAAAAGATGCCAAAATAAGCTGAAATTCAACTAAATTTATATTGATGATACAGGTGATGTTAGGTAGTTTAGTCAAATTTTAGCATTTAAGGCTAATAAGGCTCTATAATGTATTAATTTTCTTAATTTTTAGCTTCAAAATAATTTGAAAAATACAAAAGTATTTGGAAAGTAAAAATGGAAAAAATATATAACTTTTAACGCATTTTTATTACTTTTTTTAGAGTAAATGCTGTAATGCAGCAGTTTATAACTTCAAAAAAATATTGTAATGGCAGTAAAATGATAAATGACAAATTTAGAAACCAGTTTCTCGTGACTGGCAAATTACGCATTTCCACATCGTTTAAAATGTTTACGTTTAAAATTGATTTAAAAAACTTCAGTTTTCAAAAATTAAAAAAAACATATTATCTATGCGCAGTTCGAGCCGGTGCTAAAATTACTCCCTACACGTTTTCCTATGAAATGATCAGTCCATGTTTTATACGTCCATGTCGCTGTTGTAGTATATTTATATTTAAAATATTGTATTACTTGCTTTTAAATTTAAAATGGATGGTTGATGGTAACCACGTGTATATATATATAGTTTTAGTTTTAGAAAAAATAAAGTTCATTATTGTGAAAACTGCCGTATTTATACTAGTATTCCCTACAATGATAAAATTTGACTGAAACTGTCACATATCACCTATCTCGTCAATATAAATTGAATTCAATTTTAACTTACTTCTAGTCTAAAAATAATATAAATTTACCAATGTGTCGTACACGGGTGAATTTTTAAATATTATTTGTAACAGAAATATAGAATTAATAGATCTCTTTAATTTCATAAAATTTCAAATGTACTAATTTTGACTCCTAGCAAGCTTTTTATCATACAATTTTTATGATTGACTTTGAAAACTTTAAATTTAGCGCAATAAAAGCCCATTTTCAAAATCGAATTCAAATCAATTTAAATTTTATTTTAAGTAATAATCAATTTAAAACGAAGAATTTTTTGAAAATTAAGCTATAATAATTAACTAAAATAATAAATATTTCCGACTAATTGGTTATTTCTCAAGATTAACTTCAATAGTTTATTTTAACTTAAATTAGTGTTACAAAAGATTTTCAGTAATATCATCTTCTTGAACTGTTAAATATATTTTTCAATAAATTAAAATTGTTGTGGATGACATTTCAGTGAAGAATTAGATTGATTTATTTCACAGAGATGTTAATCTGATGTCGATTACTTTATCGGGTCAAAAACTAATTTTTTATAGCAGCTGATTTAATCTTTTATCAACTCATTTAACTTTTAATGTTAATGCATTTAAAAGACACAGTCTGGTATTCTTATTATACTTGTTCTATATAACATATTAAAAGTACGAAATACGCTTACAATCATTGAAAATTTTAATTTTATAAAAATGATGTCCAAGATTTTTTGTTATATAACAATTTTAGTAATTTTCATACTCAAGTTTTGTTTTCACTAAATATAGTTAGTAACTTTGAAATTTAATGGAGTAAAGAACATGTTTAAACATACATATAATAAGTAACAAACATAAGTTTGATTTCTTACTGTACCTATATTCTAGATACATTTTATTTCAACTATCACTATATTTTTTGACGCTGTGTATCTAAATTTGTATTAAGGTACAAATTCAAAGTATCTGCTACAACACTACGTGATGATATTTAAATACAATTTGAAAAATTTTATGAAAAAGAATTTGTTTTAGTAATGTACGCTTTTGTAGTATACTATTGTCAGAAAAAGGCTTAAAAACCTACACACTTGCTTTATTTTATCATGTTAATGTAAATTATTTAGTATATACCTCATTTACATAACACCTAGGTTATGGTAACATATTTAGCTGATACGTTTTATTCTTATCACGATAAGAGTAAAATAATAATAGCTATAAGAATGAATACAAATTTGTAGCACTAACATTGTTATATATTTTATAATTTTTATATCAAATTCATTATGCAATGGTTGTATAATTAAAATATAGCATGATTAATTGGGATAATTTAGAACTTTGCTTTTACCTATAATCATGTGCGATTTTAAGCCCCATTTCATTATAAGATAATCAGTGCCTGATACAAATAGAGCACCAAAGAAGAAACCGATGGCAGCAGGAAGCTCACTTTGTCCTCCAAATACCTTTGATTCACTAGCTGCTTCGATTGCCGGGTCGAGTAGCGACCAAAATGATGCCGCAGTCATTATACCAGCCGCAAAACCTAAACTGGCATCCAGCAATTTATGCTGAATGATTCCAAATATCAAATTAGACTCGGATCGCGGCCAATATTAAACAAATTTACATGTTCTTTGTGGCATAAAAAAACCATTGCGGCACCAAGCGCTGTAAAACCCCATGTGTAGCATGTTGCAATTAATGTCTGCTGAATGGCTGTTAGCTCTTCATTCATTTTTTTAAATAATTTATTACTTTTTTCTTACAAATAAAAAAATCACATTATAAACTTGCGCAATTTCTAAATAAGAGACGTCACAATAATTTTAACGAATAGAATTTCAGATAATTTAAATTTAAATTTTTTTATCGATTTCAGTAAACGGTTTCCACTAAGGAATGTAACGATTCCCAAAATTGACAGATATTTGCATGTCGTAAACATATTCAGTTTCAACCAAAACATTACAAATAACGTTAATATTCCTAAAAGAAATTTTTATTTTTATTCGCAGTAATTTTAAAGCAATTTAATTTCTAGTGTTTTTATATTAAATTCAGTTTTTGTTCCTTCAATGAACATATTCATTTTATTTTTTACATATTATCGATTCTATTATTTATTTGATGTTTTTAATAGTACTTTAATCCTGTTTACTAAATAGCCTAAGCCACATAAACACAATTAGTGTTATAATAAAATCTTCAAGTTTAAGATTCATGTAGATCTCGAACGGCAAACATGTCGATCATGGTCAACAGCAAATATTTCAAAAGAAACGTACAAAGCTAAATTTAAGCAATTTTCATTCACTTGAATTTTATGTTTGAAAATGTAAGTATACTTGATAATCTAATAAGACTTTTAACTACGATTCAAACATATATTTTGTTTAAGGTAAAGATGACTGATCAAACGAAACAGCTTTTTTAAACTGATAAGAACACTGAGAAAAAAATCTCTTAAAAACAAAGGTAATAAAAAGTTTCTCGTAAAATTTACACAAAAATTCTATTGAATTTAAATAAAATCAGTTAAAATATCGTTATTTTAAGCATATTTATTTTTTATTTTCATTAGAAAAGTTTTATTGTCTTTATTTTTAATAGAATTTTTTCTCAGTGTATACATAATATGTTTTTAGTCGCCCACAAATGATATTTTACAAAATATGTCGTCTCTAAAGAATAAAAGTATGAAAACACCTGATTAAAAACCGATTAGAAATTGTCAAAAAGACAATATCATTATTTAAACCTAAAATAAATTTTTGAAATCAGTTGAAAAATCGCGTCAAAATTTTTAATATTTGAAAACAAATCTACAATATGTTTGATATAAAGCACTTAATTTAAAAGTTTTAAACCATAATACTAGTACTAGTTAAAGACACTAATATTTTAATTTCTATAAATTGAAAATTAAATAGTTTCTGAATTGACCCTTTGAGTTCCAGCTTTGTGAAAGCACTATCGAGGAAACCCAAGCAGCGCGACAGTGCTTTCTCTAAATACGAACGAAAAGATCCAGCCAGCGCCACAGCGCTTGTTTTCACGCTTGCTTTGCTTGCTAGCACGTTTGTTGTACACAACGTGCGAAACGTCTGGGTTTTCTTGACATGAAAACAGAGAAGTGCGATCGCGCTGCTTGGGACTTAAAGAGTTAAGCTATAAATACTTTAAACCGCAAAATTTTAAAAAATATTTTTACTCAATTTCGCTTATTAGAGTTTATTGTATACAGCTTAGTGAGTTCATGAAAGCTAACAAAAAGATTTATACGATTTTGTTATAAAAACACGTTTCTAAAAATAAAAATAATTACGAACCCAGAATTCCCGAATGGAAAACAATTGCACTGATTCGAAATTTGAACAGTTTTAAATTAGCTCCAATTCTGTACCAAACAAATAACAGGATCAAGAAAGGCATTAATACTAAACCCGTAAAAACGTAGGAAACAATTGGTAAGGGACGTTTTTCAGCTTCACGAAATTTATGTTCGATTTCTGGCAAAGGCTTGTACAAATCATAAACCGATGATGGCTTTCTCGTTGCTAGCAAAACATTCAATTCAATTGATCCAACATGCCATTTTATTGGATTTGATGCTTCATTATCAGCAATGATTAATTCGATATCATATAGTCCGCTGATAAAACCGTACTCCTTCACAATAACTTTCAAATTCTATAAAGACAAAAATACCAATTTTAAAATCAAACTAAATTATTTGATTTGAACTATTAAAAGACATTAAAAAGATAGTAAACATTAATCCGTTCTTTGTCAATTCTAAATTGCATGAAATCCGCTTTGTCATTTTTGTTTTAAATGTTATTGTTTATCTAAGTTTTATTATTTTGAGGTAAATACATATATTTTTCCAGAAGTTATACGTTTTATGTTGATGTATGTGATCACAGATCCGTGTATTCGACAGTGTACATATCAAATCAAAAAATAGTCATTTGTCTACCTAAATTTGAACTAAGTTTGTCGCTACGAAAATGTACCCAAAGTAATCTCAAAACCCTATTTCTCGTTACTATAAAAAAAGCTATCTCTTAGCTTCCTTAAAATTTTAGATACTTTTCAGGTGCAAATTATTTAACTGAAAGCACATACTAGGATTTTCCATTAAATTTCTTAAGTTTATACTAAAAATAGGGAATAATTTTTTAGATTCAAAAACTAAACATAATATTGTAAGATTTTTACATTTAAAACCACATCAGTTTTTGATTTATCCTTAATAATAATTTTATTTAGATGTTACTAGTTGAAGTTTAAGATTCGAGCCACATAACTGGACTGTGAAGCGAGCCTAGCATTTTGTACGTATGTATAACTTAACTTAAACTACACATAAAACATTTGATCAATTTCATTGGTTTAAACTTAATTTTTATTTGATTTTGCATACTGTATTAAGTATTATTTTAATTACTTTGACCAAAACTTTGATTTTGTTAAAAGTAATAAAATTACCGATTCTAGAATATATCCATTTTTAGCGCTGTATGGGACTGGAATAGTTATTTCATCAGGAATTTCCTTTCCTTTGAATTGAATAAAAACTTGCTGCAGTGGAACAGGTGATAACTTTAATTCGACGTATAACTTTTTTGACGAATCAGCTTCTAACCTTTCAGTCAATTTTTCCGGATATTTTATACTTTTTAAGCTAAATTACAATAAAAATTATTGATTTTTGAAATGTTATTGAAATTTTCCATAAAGAATTATTACTTTTCGGCCTTTTTTTCATTGCTGAAGATCGAAATAGCAAAGGAATCAACCTTAATACTGCGTAAAGCTCCACACACAAAATATTCAGTATAAGTTATCACAAATAGAAATGCAATGGCTAAGTAAATAAGAAATTGAAAGAATCGGCTTAAAATAAAATAGCAATTTTACCTAATTTCATTCTTTTTGTATCAGATTGCAGCCCGCAGCGGAAAGACACGTATTTAAAAAATGGCAGAATTTTAATTTGTTTATTCTGTATTATGTGGCGCACAGATCATGTCTTTTTAAAATGAACCGGGTTGCACAAATTTTCAAATTTCTGAGATTTAAAAATGCTACTAGTGATATGACAAAATTGCAACCACTAGTGAACGCTGATACTAGTCAAGATTTAACAGTTTATAAGCCAATTTATCGTTTATCATACATTTCTCATGCTGGAATTTTTAATCGGATGAAATGGAATTTGTTGGCTTTTTACACGGCTGCTGTACCGTTATCATTAATTTTAAATCATTTTTGTATTTTAGATCAAACCTTTTTTTATACGTTTTCATTATCTGGTAATTGTGATGAAGCAACCCGTTTGACCAACTATATTGTTACCTTAATTTTTGGAAATCATAACTGCAAAATTGGTCTCCTATAGATGTTTTTATTCGTATAAGAGTCATATATTGATAGGCGTTTTTTGGCGACTAAACCGTTTTAAAAACGTTCACATTAAGAATTTCACTTTTATACCACTTTTAAATAACTTTTAGCTATTTACACCTGAATAATCTGATTATAAAACCTTTTTTTTTCAAAAAATGAATTGGTTTGCATAATGCTCTGTGTTGTATGGATTACAGAAATCATGTTGAGCGATCGTTTAATAAGATACTCGAAATCTTCAATTTATTGTTCTATCTATTGAAGACTAATCAAATCTATGAGTATTGAATACGTTGAATCAATTATGATTTCTTAATTTGAAATTCTACATTTTCACTGTCAATAAATATTTTGTATTTCTTTTAAACTAATTTTAATTTTTCATATTTATTTTTCATGATTTTTCTTAAATGTGTACTCTTGTTTTACCGTATTTTAATATATCATGTTTGAAATTGATTTAGTATTCATCTTCATCTTGTTATACATGTGTAAAAACAAAATAAGTAGCAAACGCTTCCATTTTAGTGCATGAAAACGAGCATTAAACATTTGTAAGCAAAACAAATACATTGTTTGAATTTATATCTTGTGTTTTACAACAATGTTAAAACTTTTTTTAAAACAACTTTTAATTTTTTAGTTACGTAATAAATTTTAAAACAATGGAAATAATAATAGAACAAGAGTGATCCTGTATTTTATCCCAAAAACCTTACTTTAACAGTATTTCTTTAGAAAACTAATCAGTGTTTTCCAAATATTGTTTTAAAGGATTTAGGTAAATAGGAAATTAATAACTGTTATAACAATGTTATAACAGTATGGCACACAGGGTATTAATGAACAAAAATACACAATATTTTTAAAACGTAAAGTGTTTTTCAAAGTCATTGAATTTGCTCATTTCCAAATTACCATTAAAGTATTTTTGGCGAACTTCCAATTATATTTTTTATTTAAAAGTGAAAAAGTTTCATTAGCTTCTTTTTGGCTACATTGACTATTTAGAACAATATAATAAACAAAAATTTTATTGTTATTAATACTACATGTATTTATTTGATGTCAAAATCTTAATATCATTACACTATGTCTTTTGCAAATTGGTTTTATTATATATTTTTAAAATTCTTGAAGTATTAGCTTTGTTACATAATAATAATTTAAGTAAGCTTTGAAAAGTAACATGGTCAAGCGGGAAATTTAAACTTTCTATGACAGTAGCAACATTGTAATTTAAAGAACTTAATCACAAAATAAGAACTTTATCATTTTGTGATACTAACTCTAAATGGCTAGAGCACAGAATAATATCATAGAATTTTCGCGCCAACGTATTTCAGTGAACACTGTATTTTAGATTTGTATTGATTTTGGCTCTTAACGTATATATTTGTTATTCTATTGGTTGGACTAGTGCAGATTGACTGGTTGTATTTTAATCTTTTTAATGCAGTTATAAAATCAACTTTTTTCAGTAATTCCAAGGATATTCTGTTTCAAAATGACTTCTTTGATATTAATGATTTTTTCCGTGTCTAAAATTTATAATTGATTTTTTTGTGTCCGGTGGTAACATGGTTATGACAATCAGCGCCGATGAAACTCAAGCTTGGTACTTTAGTCCACTAAAGTCGAATGACAACCACTAAGTTATTTGAGATTCGCTAGTTGTATTCGTATAAAATTATACTTGAACTACACACAACACTCTTTCGCCCTTGTTTACCCATGGACGATTAAGACACCGACTGATTACTGAACTGAAACTTTTATTTGAATATGTTGGGATTAAAACTCAAAACATGTGTGTTCTTTCATTTGTTTAAAAATATAAAATTTAATTTCCAGCTATTTACTTTGAATATTATTGAACAATGGAGTTACACCATCGCCAGCAGCAAATTGTATACCTTTAGATATTTGCGAAAAATTCATAAATAATAGTAACAATTGATGAATCTTGCTGCACGCCGCTGTCGCCATCAATCACCATTTCACTAGTGGTACTGGATTTACTCATCGCACCGATTCAATTTTTTAAAATAAATAACTTTTATTAATCAAAATGCTCACAACAATCAAAAACGTCGGAATGATAAAAATAAAAATACACAAAAACAAAGAAAAGGCTTATCAAGGGTGAACTTTCCCTTGATAACAGCGCGTACACAACATTCCTCCCCCCTTAGCTTGATCTAGCCGGAGCCATCGGATGATGATGATGGTATATACGTTGAGTCATAAGGACTAGGCGCTAAGGTAGTTGTGTCATCTGGTGACAAATTAAACTGCAGACGATGTTGAGAACTGAGGCGTCTAGGAGGCGCCACAGGAGGAGAAACCACACCAAGTGGTGTTTCCGTTAACTCGGATCTCAACGGAGTGTGAAACTCAGAGGCCACAGTCGAATCGACTGTTGAAGGTAACGAGGAATTTAGCTCGCTTGGAACTAAATTCGGAGAGGACGTAACATCGTTTGAATCACATACATTCACGATGTTACCCTCTGGAGTTTCGTTAGGCAAGTCTACCACGTCGTCTGGTGAGGAATGTGAGGCAATGACGTCTATTGTTTCGGATGCAGATAGACTACGAGACCTTAACTGATCTGCATGTCGATGCAATTCATTGTTATCGTCAGTATGAAGACGATACGAAACAGGCCCTGAACGCTCCGAAATTATGGCCGGAATCCATCTAGGTCCTTGACCAAAATTTCTAGCGAAAACAGGAGAACCAACCGTGAACTCTCTCGACGGTTGTTTCTCGGAGGCCTCATTGGAACCAGGTTCCGAACACCTAGTGTTATGAGATGGACGAATTGCATCCAAAACAGTTCTTAATGCTCGTCCCATGAGTAATTCAGACGGGCTAGCATTTTCAGAAATGATTGGCGTAGTATGTTGATGCAACAAGAAACGGCTTATAGCCAGCTGCCAATCATCTAGAGTTGTTGGAGTTTGCTCCAAAAACAACTTCAGAAGAACTGTTTTTGTAGAACGAACCATTCTTTCCACCTGACTATTAGAACTTGGATGGAAAGGAGCTGTTAGGACATGACGAATTGCATTCGATTTACAGAACTCAGCAAAGACAGAGGAAGTATATGCAGTACCGTTATCGCTAACTAGCGTCTCTGGTAGACCATGAGTTGCAAATATACTTCTGAGCGCACGGATGGTAGAAGCA
>AGDA01057293.1:0-12834 GCA_000281935.1 Mengenilla moldrzyki | reverse complement strand
ATCAGTTTCCGCATGTACCTCAATATTACAATGTAATTTTCAAAAAATTCTATTAAAAAAACGGCTCATTGTAAATTGTTTTTTTAAGTGGCAGATTGAAAAAACTTAAAGATTTTATGGCAGGATAATTAGTTTTCTGCAGGTACTTTTACTTTTTTTAAAAAATGAAAAAGAAATTTTTAAAATGGTAAAAGTGCGATTTTTAGCCGTTTTTTTAAATTTAAAATTTCAATCTAAGATCCCGTGTATTTGATTTAAATCAAATTTTGGTCAAACATAAACAGTAGTTAACGGAATTTTTTAAGGTACTTTTCAAGTCATTTTACCAATTGGTTAAGCAGAAAAGAATTTTTATATTGAAAAAACACATTTTTCCCCATTCTAAAAAACTGGTCAGTAAAACTTCAATTTTTTTCATTTTTGTTATACACTTAAATGTATACTTTCAGGAAATATATTGTTTATTTGGATTAAAAAAAAATTAATTTTGTTCCCTAGTGTGATTTAAGAAACATATTTAAGCAAATAAACACCAAAGGCATTAATGTTAATATTATTAGTAAGCACAAGGTTGTTTTTTTTATTGTATCTGTTTTAGAAGCACATATCTAGAAACAAGTATCTGTATTTGTACTTGTATCTAGATACAAGTATTTGTATCTGTATCTAGATACATTTTATTTAAATTATCTTTGTAAGTATCTCTATACTTTTTGATGCCATGTATCTGTATCTGTATCTAGATTCAAATATAAAGTATTGAATTGAACCGGTAGTTCGACTCCTGCTTGATTTTGCAGCGCGACTTAAAACACGAAAAGTATATCTTTTTAACAACCGTTTTATTATTCGCTTCGTTTACAAACTAACACTATTTCTTAAAAAGAAAATGCACGAAATTAAATAGAAACGTTTTAAAGAAATGCAGGTAACTGGTTCCTATTTTAAATGGTTGGAGTTAGAGATGATACCTGCCTAATTGATTCGTCGAACTTATGATCCGATTTTTGACGGTAGGTTTCTCCAACAAGCATCTATTATAGTACTGTTCGGGACACACTTTGAACACGACTTATGTACTTATTATTATTTGGCAACAGTGGCATAGGTAATAAAATATCGTAGTCTGTGTAGAAAGCTTTCATATCGTCGCAATTAAATGAGAATTTTAAAGTACTTAAATTTTTATATTAATGCCTCTCTTATGTTCATCAGTGGATTGTAAAAGCAGGCCAATAATAAAGGTAATTGAGAATCGAAAGCAAAATCTTGACAATGAAATAAACGATTTTATATTATTTTCAAAGCAAGGTTTTAAATCATATGTAATCAGGCTTTTTTATTCCATGTGTGAAACCTATCTGTATTTGTTGCGATTCATAGGCTGAAACTTTAAAAATTTCACATGTCCAGCGCAACCATTCATATTTTCTCTTAGGTCTCATTCTCAAATTTACACGAGTAAATTTTTTATACTTCTAGTGTAAAGCGCGTTAATAGTTCTGTGTTGTTTAATAGAAAATTTTAGTTTAGACAATTTGATGTTATGGAAAATATTTTCAACACCCTACGCGATGTAGCAGACAATTTTTTTCACCGCAAAGTGTTCTTTTTGCATTTTTCGTATTTTGATCAGTCATTTAGTCACATGTCGTTGATATAATATTTACTGTTTCTCTGAAACAAGAAACTACTCTAAAAGTTACAATATTCTACGATAATTGTGAGGATAAACCACACTTATATTTGCCATGTTTTAACAAAGTTCATTGTAACATCCCTTTCTAATTGCTTACAAACTTAAATTTAATCAAAATATTTTAACTGATATAAGCATGATAAAAAACTTATATGTAAGGATGTAATTTTCTTAGCATAATAATGTTTAGTTAGGTATTTGTTAAAGTAATTTTTGGTTTGTTGTGTTATGTATGTTAAACTTTACACTCTTTACTTTGTAATTATGATATTTGCGCTATTTTATATATTGCAGAGCATATGCCAAAAACAAAATAATACAAATATTAAACGTGGGGGGACGTATACGCCTCACGCGGCCTGAACGGTAATTTTTCAAAAAAGTCTAGCAGTGAACGTGTTGAACAAGATGTAAATCTAAACCTGAAATAAAAACCTAAATTGATGAAAATATTTTGAAAGCTTACGTAAAAAACCATTGTTTCTTCTGGATATTGACGAGTTTTAGAAATAATGCTAATGTGCATGATAACTTTAAAATGATAAAAATCGCCAATAAAAATATCAACACTTCATTTGTTTTACTACACCGCTTATACTTTGACGATTTCTCTTTTAGTCTAACTTTTTAATTACTGTTTTAAAGTTTTATGTTTTAACCATAGAATAACATAGAAGGAAATCAGGCCTCTCTACTAATTTTACAATAGTTTGTTAAGAAGTTTTTCTATTGATCACAGAATTGTTCAAACGTTTTTCATGTGACAATTCAGATTGAGCCCGCGTAGAATTACGTCGCGCGCCAGAGGGGAGGTGAAAAAAAGCAGCACGCTTTCCCTTCATTCACACGCTAGATTTTCTTCTATGTTATTCTACAATCTTAACTCAAACTCTAATAACCACCAAACTGTAAAAAGATCACTGTTTTAAATAACAGTACTTGTATTGAAAAAAAGTAATACTTTTGCAATTTTTCGGGCCTTAAAGTTTGAGTTACGAGACAAAATTAAAGCTAAAGCTTATGCCAAAAAAATATTTATTTACGCAGCGATCAAAATCTGGCTGTGCAGTATGCAAATCATGCTTTTTTGACCAATTTGAAACAGAAATTCATAATGTGATTGTGGACGGATCTTTATTCCACCGTGGACAAAAAGTAGCTATTGCTGCATCTGGCGGTAAAGACTCAACTGTACTCGCCCACGTTTTAAACCTTTTAAACAAAAAATATGAGTATGGAATAGATTTGTGCCTTCTTTCAATTGATGAAGGCATTACTGGTTATCGAGATGATAGTTTAAAAACGGTCCAACAAAATTCAATAGAGTACAATTTACCATTAACTATTTTATCATATAGGGACCTATATGGTTGGACAATGAATGAAATTGTACAAAAAGTATGTTTTTTTCTTTTAATTTTGAAAAATTATACTATCAACTTCAGTATAGCACGATAAGTTCTTTGATCTCTAATTTTTGTAAACAGTAAATGTGTACGTCTAATATTTTTCAAGTAGCTATTTTAGTTTTTCTGGAGTGATATTTCTATGCATATTTAAGGCTTGTTTCAAAAGTGAATAGATCACTGATCGCTCACTATTTTTCTTCATTTTTTTCAACCCCCTTAATACTAGCATAAAATTTATATATACTTTTCATTAATAAACGTTTTTTACGTCAGTATATAGACAAAAATATTTCCATACATTCCTACAAAATTTACAAATTGAGCAATCAATGATCTGCTCACTTTTGAAACAAGCCCATAATTGGCCATTCTTTTTATTATTTTTCAATTATAATCGAAAAATATTTGATTGTCGATATATCTATCGATCCGTTAACTTTGTTTGTTTCTGTTTTCTTTGGGCACATATAGAACAGAAAACAGACATTTAATTTTCATCACTCTTTTTGTTTAAAATTTGATTCTTTAACTTTTAAATTATTCACAAACAACTGATGCTGTGTAGCCAAGAACTAATAAAAAGAGGAAAAAATCAGATACGATTTTAATAAGTGAAACAGACTAAGAAACAGAAATTAAAAAAGTTTATTTTTAAATTTTAATTATAATAAGATTTTCTTTATAAGGAACAATTGTTTTATCAGAAAATCAATCTTTTTTTTTCAATTTTTTTAAATAAGTTTTTATGATCTCGATGAAATCAATTTTTGATCACTACTCAAATTCATACAGCGCACTTTTGGTGCTTTTTTAGACCTGCATATGTCACATTTTCTCAAACTTTTTTAAGATGTTTTGGTAAATATATTCCAGGAAGAGTTGGACAAATAAGATGTTTTGGTAAATTTATTCGAGCTTGCACAAAACACAAAAGTTGAGTAACTATGACATAGTGATTCTCAAATTCGGACACATTTACCAACACGCCTTTATTTAACTAAAAATATAACACTATAATATTTGGTGCTACGTACCATCTGTGGTACACCGACCGATTAGATAATCTAGTGGCAGCTTCAGATTATACGAATCACCCAATGACTCATTCTAATGCGTGTTATTGATAGTACGCGTCGACGTGAACGTGTTAAATAAGAATAATCCATTTCATATGAAATGCGATAGGCAATATGCTTATTGTGTTTATTTTAAATATTTATCATTAGATAGGTTTAAAGAGCAATTGTACTTTTTGCGGTGTATTTCGACGACAAGCTTTAGATCGTGGTGCTGAATTTTTGAAGGTTGATTCATTAGCTATTGGACACAACGCAGATGATTTGGCCGAAACTATTTTAATGAATGTTTTAAGGGGCGATGCAGCACGTTTAGATCGGTGTACAAACATTATTACGGTAACTAAAATTTTAAATTTACGAAAACTCCCCAGCCATTAAATTCACATTTGATTAAAACAGCCGCAACTTTACTATGTATACTAGTGTTTCCCAGCCATTTTTGTGCCATGTCCCACCTTTAACATTTCTAGAATTTTTATGCCCCCCATACTGACATACTTCTCGGAAATTCCGACAAAGTTTACTTGAAATTCTAATCACCCAGTTGATATTTTAGTAACGTCACAAACAAAATTATATCTAATAATTATTTACAGCGTTTTTTTAAAACTTACTTTTTTTGTTAAATTTGACAACGATGCCTAGCATTGTATTCAAATTGCCCGGAACATAGCGGTTAAAAATGGCCGAGTCCATTTTTGAATCGCCTCCTTCAACTACCAAATTGCCTTCCTACGAAGTGTTGGTCCCACGTTGAGAAACACTGATGTATACAAATAAAAATAAGCAATATGAAATGAGTGCTATAATCATGTCTAAATTTCATTTAAATTGATCTTTGTATAAACGTTTCAAACAGCAACTGTTTACTTACCAGAAATTCGGTTAAAAATGTAATTTCATTAATCAAATATGTTTGAAAATTATGCAAATTATACTTCTAAGATTTTCTAATTTTTGATTTTAAACCGCATCAAAATAACTTTAACTAAGAAATTTAGTATTACTACTTAAATAAATTCTACTTTTAAATCAAACTATTTTATTTTTTGTAAGAATGGTGAATTATATAGTTAATATTTTTTAAACAGTTACACACGTTGTAATTATGTAAAATAACAATCAAGATTATTAACACATTTGCACCTTGCACTTTTTTTCTTTTTTGATTCCCGAAAAAAGTAGTGAAATTTTGAACTTGAGTGAACTATGTTAATATTTTTGTATTAATCTTGTTTGAAAAACTTAATAATTATAAAAAGCATTTAATATTGTCTCCTTCTTAAATCAAATGTAAGTTAATTCGCATTAACATAACTAAGAAGAAATTTTGAGTGACGCGAATTTGCATCAATGGGTGCGAATGTGTTATCATAATACTAATTTCTTTTTTCTTCAATAAAAGTTATTAACCCTTTGAATTCCAAGCAGCATGATCGCACTGCTCTATTTTCATGGCGAGAAACCCCAGACGTTTCGCGCGTTGTGTACAACGAACGAAGTGTTAGCAAGCAAACATGAAAGCAAGCGCTGTCGCGCTGCTTGAGATTTCTCGACAGTGTTTTCGCAAAACTGTCTGGAACTCATAGGGTTAAACGTTTAAACGTGTTTTTATTTAAAATAAAAATGGAAGGATATCATCAAAGTTTAAAAAAACTATTAGACAAATAAAAATTAAGCGATTTGAATATAAATTATTTTTTATGCTCAAGAACAAGTAATGACAGTACTAATTTTATCTTTTAGTAGCTTAGTTTTATTCGATTAATTTTTGTATTAAATAAATTCAGTAGATTACTCCATCGAATTAATGCTCTTTATTAATAAAAATTCTAATATTAGTGTGGTGAGAAAACAATACCACGGGTTAAGCCGTTAAAATATACGTATGAAAAGGAAATCGTCATGTACGCTTATCACAAGAAGTTGACTTATTTCTCAACTGAGTGTATCTATGCACCTAACGCGTACCGTGGTTACGTTCGTGGTCTCATTAAAGATCTTGAATGTCAAAATCCAATGTATATTTTACAAATCATTCATTCAGGAGAATCACTACGTTTGCAGTCGTCGCAAATCAAACCGATACAACAAAATTGCCACAAATGTAATTACATATCATCGCAGCCGCTTTGTAAAGCGTGTGTTTTATTAGAAGGTCTCAACAGAGGCTTACCAAAACTTGGCATCGGTAAAACTAGTAAAATAAATCGAGTATTAAATTGCTCGAATAAATTCTGTGACAGCTCAACACCACCATGTCAATTTAAATGAAAGCAACGATTCGTGAATGAATTCGTTGTCGGCATATTGGACATCTATCAGTGATTCTGTCTGAACAATCAGTACAAAGACAAACATGTCCACAGTTCATCAGTAAAATCTATAAAAAATAAAAACAATTATGCTCAATCAAAACGTTCCACTACACTGAGAGAAAGCTTTATTAAGCAAATTTAATGGACAACATTTATTAAAATTTAAAAAAAATAATTAACTGTAAATATTAATAAATTCATTATTAATACATTCCAGTTAATTAAAATAAATTATTAGAACGTATTAAATATTTTATTTAACACAATTTTATTGTTTTTTTATTAAAAACGAAATATTTTCCTCAAATGATATAAAGAATTTCTTTCAGCGTAGAATTTTTAAGAACTTTAAAATATAAGAAATAAAACAAAACAAAAAAGAAAACAATTCATTCAAAAACAGTAAAATTTGGGAAATATTTTAAAAGGATGAAGTTTTTTAAACAAAGATAATGAAGTTACTAACCCTTTGAGTCCCAAGCAGCGCGATCGCGTTGCTGCTTTCATGTCGAGAAACCTCAGACATTTCGTGCGTTGTGTACAACGAACGAAGCGTTATCAAGCAAAGCAAACGTGAAAGCAAGCGCTGTCGCGCTGCTTGGGATTTATCAACAGTGTTTTCGCAAAGTTGAAACTCAAAAGGTTAATAATAATATGAAATAAATAAATATTTATTTGTGCTCTAACTTTTAAGTTTATGTTAACCAAACAACACATAAACAAAATAACAGATTTTGATTTTTTAGAACCTTATTTACGTATCAGCGTTGCTGTTGTATTGTAGTAACATACTTAGTTGTCACTTTTTGTTCTTATTACAGTAAAATTACAAGAAATACGTCATGTTTAGCCTTAAAAATTTATGTTATTATAATGATTATAAAACTGTAACACTAGTTTTGCTGTAAATAGTAATATAATTTTCTAACGTTCATTTCATTATATAGCAGTTTATAATTAAGATTATGAGTATAATTTTGTCAAATGAATAGTTAAAACTTTTCAAGTAATTGTTAAAATTTGTTCCCTGACGTAACTGATTAAATCAGCGGTTCCCAACCTTTTTTAATTACTGTATCCCTTTTCAAGTCAGTACCCTTTTTAAGTACCCCTTTTTTCTTTACACTATATAAAAATGACTTTCATTTCACAAGGTTGCCACTTTTATTAATTATTATTATTTATTTCTTATTTTAATTAATTATTTTAACTGATTCTTTGTTTTTATTATTTTTGCTTCTTTTACTTCTTTAAATATCTTTTAGCTCAAATTTGAAATTTTAAAATGTAAAATATTTATATTTCTGGATATTATGATTATTTTATGCGTTTACGTGTGCGACTTTAATTTCCATAGAACACATGAAAAAATTATAATAATTATCTTACCAAAAAAGATTTAAATGGTAAGAAAAATTTGTTTCCAGAGATGAAATTATAAGAAATTATTTTTGAATACACTTACCATGCAAATAACATTTTAAAAAACTGTGAAAAATTTGTCCAAGTAACATCCATATACGTCGCAATGGGAAAAAGTGTATTTCAGTAACAATGAGATTTCTTAAAATGTTATATTGAAATGTGTTTTTCGATCATATTTTTAAGTCTGTAGATGTAAGTGAAAAACATTTCTTACTGTTACAACGTCTATAGATGTCTTGTTGTGACTAAAATAAACCATTTTCCACTGAAACGACTATAAAAGTCACTGTTGCAATTTTATCAGAAATTTGGAAATTTTTGGCATGCAAGGTTTACTGTTTTTTATTATTTGCATTTTAAAAACATTATTTGTATTATTTTTATTTTCGACGGTTATTAAATAGCAACTCTTATTTAAATATTTTATATTATGGGTATAAATTAAAATAACATCAATTGTTTTCAATAAAAAAAGTTTAATGTTAGAAACTTCTTTGCTTTGTAATTGTATTAAATAAACAGAATTTGGAGTATAATTTATTTTTAGAATAGCAGTAAGTTTTGTTTAACTAATTTTGTTTGAAATTTTTGCCGCCATTACATCTTTTTTTTAAGTACTCCTAGTCTGCGGCGTGCCACCAGAGGTACGCGTACCCCAGGTTGGGAATAGCTGGATTAAATCGTTTCCAAATAACACTTCTAAATTTAAGATTTTTATATCGTTGAAAATTATTTTACCACTGCTTACATTACAAATTTTACAGCTTTAAAAATTTAATCCGTTATGTTGATACGAAAGAGGAAAAATGATTTACAAAGTTATAATTATTAACATTTATTCAACCAGATACCAATATTGTAAAATTTATATTGTTCAGTTTTAATTTATCTTGTTGGTGGCCCTTATTTGATGTAGACTAATGAGTCATTTTATTTGGAATTAATCAAAGAAAAATTCTTGAAAACTGATCAAAGAAATCGCGTACAGATACACATACACACAAATTACAATGCATATTTTTTACACCTCAATTGTTCCGCTGTTTAATTTTTATATCTCTATTTATTGGAATAAACATGTATTTAATTTCATACTTCTCTTCTGTTAGTACAACAAACAACACATAACATATCACTAGATTGATCTTCCAAACTATTTTCTAAATTCCGATCATTTTCTACGCTTCTTGTATTTGATGTAGCTTGCTGACTTTGTCGATTTTGACGAACTCTTTGTATTTGTTGTTTCTCATAACGATATCGTGAATAACGCTTTATCAAATAGTAACCTCCAATCAGTCCTAGTACACCAAATAGAAAGCTCAACATAAAATATTTATCGCGTTCAGTTTCTATATTTTCACATAATGCATCCATTGATAAATTTGTTATAATATAGGGATTATATTTTATCGAAGATGCCGGCTGAATTACAAACGTATTTTTTCCAACTTCTTTACGCATCAGTTGGCCAATTACTAACAACTCTGATCCAACTGGTATCATTTCTTCAACATTTTCATAGCCATGCATTCGAAAACCCATTAAAAAACTAAAAATGTTATCAGTGATACTACGTTCAACACTTTTATACTCCTTTAAGGTTGTCGTAAGATCTGAAAAATAATACTGATTTAGGTTTTTTAAAATTAAATGTTTTTATTAAGTACATGTTCACTTAGCTTAGCGCTAAGTGAAGCGTAGCATTGTGAGTTACGAAATAAATTATTGGTTATTGTTTTTGAGAAAAATTAGATGACTTACAATAATTGTATAAAGCATTATAAAAATTATTTTTAATTTGTACCATTATGAATACAAAAAAATATTTTTTTTTTCTGAGAACCCCCGGGACATTTTTAACAACCGGCTGGGACGCCGGGACAAATTCTTAAAACTGGGACTGTCTCGGTAAAACCGAGACGTATGGTAACCCTATTTATGTATAAAAGCAATGTCGTATTTTAACAGTCTCTTCAGCTGTCCTCCTTTTTTAAAATTATTTTATTTATGATTTTTATCTTAACATATATTACATATTAAAATTATTATAAAAACTTTTTAAACAATTTTTTGAATATCGTCCCGAAAGGATTAAATCGTCTGTGCAAATAAATTAATGACAAACCCATAATTGTCGCCATCGTGGGACATCGAACTTCAATTCGAGAATAACGTCCAACGATTGCAAACGGTACAAAGTTTATAACGTCAGATACAACGTTTTTCCTTGACTGCCAAAATCCTGTATGAGTTTTTGACATGAAATGCTCGATGACACGAAATCGACGAACAACACCATATAAATTTTTATCTGCATAACTTTGAATTGGTTTCTCAAGTGCTTCTACAACTCCTTTAATGGCAACAATTGGTAATGACATCCATTTTGGGCTCAAAATTAATTTTACATTACTAGTAATTGAACTCAAGTCAATCAGTTTTAAATTCTATTCAAAAAAAAAAAAAAAACGATTTGCGTTTTAAAAACTTATAAAATATGTTTATCAGTTTTTATTCGCATAATGAAGCAAATGCTCGATTTCTGTTGTCATTTTTAAATTATACAAATATATACTTAATAGGTGACGTAGATTCCAATATACAATTTTTTAAAGTTGAAAAAAAAAATATCCGCCCTTTCCACAAAAATGCGAATAGGAATCGCAATATTGTACCCGTTTTTATTTATCACTGGAGCAGTACTAACAAAATTTATATAGTTGGTTTTTGGAAAGAAAACCTTTGTTGATTAATGTTATTATTTATTAAATTAATAATATTATTTTAATTTTAGACAAAATACTTTTAAATATTTTTTACGTGTATAATAGAAATAAGATATATTTTCATGATTTTGAAGATATATTTCTTTAATTTACATTTTATTTTGTGGCTGTAATGTGTAAATACAACAAATAAAAAAAACTGAAGTTTAAGAAACAACAACAAAATTAGTCGAAAAAGCTATTGCATTCATATCATACAAGAATGTCAATAATAATAAAATACACGATATTAAATTGATAATTACTGCTCTGCGGAAAGATAAAGGTCAAATCATGAAAAAATTATCAGATTACAGCGCCACAATACGGTAGAATTTTTTCGGCTTGTCATTAACTTATGCAAATTTTGAGGGATCTGTGAATACATATAAACTTTGCAAAAAAAATTAATAGTAACTTGTGAATAAGAAGGAAAAAAGTAACATTTTTTAAAAACTTGCGCCAAAAAAGGTTCATCATGAAAACTTTATAAAACTTTTTTGTAAAATTTTCTCAGAAAAATACATTTTATAACGGTTATTTTTCATTTAAACGAAGATTTCGAAATGAACAGATTATTATGTTTTGCTACTGTCAGTTTTCAACTCCCATAACTCCTCCCCTTGTGTTATTGCACAAATGGCATACATGGTCTTTATTCCAACATGTCTAATCGAATGAGACCAAAAAGAAAAAAGTTGGTTCCTTGGGGTCCTTTCGTTGTGAATAAGTTTTTTTAAATTTATGTTCTTTTTTCCAGTATTGTGTAAAAAAATCTACAATTGCAATCGAAGCATGCTTCTATTTAACACGTAGAGTTTAAATAATACTAGGAAATTCAACAGAATTCGATGTCCGAAGCTGAAGAAATTTCAATTACCTTGAATGTCGTAAGGAGAGTTTCAAGTCGGCAAAATTCCCGAACCGAATAACAAAAGGCGATAAGATCAATTCCAAGACCGATTGATACATATATTACCCACATAATTTTTTTAATACTCTAACAGAAACGTTTAACACGTTTAATACGTTTAGCAGAGAACGGTTAGACTATATTGAAGATGTTTTAAAAATCTAGCAAATACAGAATCGATTCCATATTTGCAATGGAATCAGAGACAGCGTTGTCAAATATGGTTTAATTTGGCAGCGTTAAATGACAACAATATAATACAAGCAAGATAAATTATTATCATTTTTGCAGACTGGTCGGGATAAGTTCAGTTATGGGTATATTAGTAATTAAAATACGTTTGTTAATATTTTGCTTATAGGCAAACGTAGAAAATCAAAGTGGTGTAAAATGTACAATCAATTTTACGAAAGTCTTGCTAATTATTAGACGCATTAGAAATTGAAGTTCTAATAAAATGCTATCCATGAAGACTATTTTAGAACATGTATTTTGAACTCGACTAACAGAAAACATAATTGACCTAGATTGGATTTTTATT
Source organism: Mengenilla moldrzyki (assembly GCA_000281935.1). Taxonomy (NCBI): domain Eukaryota; kingdom Metazoa; phylum Arthropoda; class Insecta; order Strepsiptera; family Mengenillidae; genus Mengenilla; species Mengenilla moldrzyki. Next base: position 682 of record AGDA01057293.1, on the reverse strand, counting down.
CAGAGGTCGAAAAGTCAAATTGCAAATTGTAACTTTGAGTATATTTAAAAATAGTTTCTATTGAACTATTGCTTGTGTCCAAACAGAATTGTCGAAAAATGCAAACGAGAATCCTGTATCTAAATAGTAATGAATTTAATGAAACCGTTTTAAACATTGTGGAGAAAGACTGGAAAGTACAGTTTAAATTAGGGCCCACACTATTTGGTCAGAAAGTTAGCGTTTATACGAATTTACCTCAAGATAAATGTTTGAGCCAATTCAATCGCTCTAATTTTACGCCCCTAAAATGGATCAAAAATAAAGATCTCTCAGACGACACTTCAGCTTATTGCCAAATCGACGCATGTCTTCCTGGAAATTTCAACTACTACTTTACCATTGAAACAAGGTATTTTTTATGTTAAATTCGAGATTTTAGTACATTTTACTTAGCAGTAGTGGGGTTGAAATTCGTGGTAGTGGTTACATTTTAGTAAATCCACAGTTGTTTGTTGGTGATCACGAATTCGTTCATTTAGACGCGATCAATTGTCAAACGGTACTTGTTAAGTTGCTAGGACCATTTTCACAGTGGCGTAACAAGCTTGCTGTTTCCTACCATGCTGGATATAACATGATCCATTTTACACCAATTCAAGTTTAGTTGTGCTTTTTCATTTAGTCATATATATATATATAT
>AGDA01057158.1:0-27914 GCA_000281935.1 Mengenilla moldrzyki | reverse complement strand
TGGAATTTATGTTCCAGTATATAAGAGTTTTGTACACTATTAAATACTTTTACTGTCAAATATATACCCATTTACCCACACTGATATGAAAACAGTGATCTTATACAATAAAGTGAGTAAAAAAGTTGTTTGACTTATTTGTATAATACACGTGGAAAATTAAAAGAGTGACTTTATTACTTAAAACAAACAACTAAAACCACAGGAATTTTCAAATAGATGGTTTAACCTAAAATGAAAAAATAGATAGTAAAAAAAGTGACAACTAAAAAATATAATTATTATAATTATTTTTTGATTTACTATAGTTGTATTTCATATTCAGGGGTACAAATAAAAGAAAATTCTTACGTTTTCTACAAACATATTTTTATTTAATAGAAATATAAATACAATCAATATGTAGAATATTAAATTATCCAAAAGATGATACATTCATTTATCAGATATGTTTGTAAAAAATGATTATAGTAGTGTCATTATATTATTTAAAAAGTTTATTTATCCTGTTTTTAACTTTAAATTTAATTGCAGTAACTATATTACAACTGTAAAAATATCTATTTTTCAAAGTTCAAGTTGATTTCGAACGAAATAAATTTGATCAATGCTTACAAGTTATGAAGTTAACTTCGAATATATTCTTAGTCGTTTACGTTAATAACATATTGTTTGCTTGTAAGAATGTTAATAGTTTAAAAAAATTCGCAACAGAAATAACTAAAAGATTTCGAAAAAACCTCGGTAGTTTAAAATGTTTACTGGGACTGTAAATAGCAATCAGTAATCTGTTAATTTATTTTAAAATAAGCCCAAAGATAATTACAATTTTTTAATAATAGAGAAATATAAACAAGTAATTGAGTAAAAACACCCCCACATTTATTATTAAATAAATAATTCAAATTCGAGTTTAAACTAGGTGATTGCACACCCATATTTTAGCAAAACGCTTCTGATTTTTAAAAATATTTTGCTTTTCAAAAATAGGGACGAATTCCTTTCATTTTCTCTTATAATGTTTGAACACTATATTTAGGCCTCTATTAATGCTTCGTAAATTCAAACCAGTTAAATCCACTTAATCAAAATCTGCTCGTAAACATACTTGGGTCATTAAAATTTATATCCTAATTTATTACATGTAGGGTAGCTTTAACCTGATGACATCATAGCTGAGTTAACCGGGTTGGGTTTACAAAAATATCTTATGATTCAGTTATTTCAACATCATTGTTTACTTTTTTTAAAAATAGCGACACTAAGTAATTTTTTTATAATTTTAGTCAATCATGAGCACGGCCATATTGACGAAGATTATGAAGATTTGTATAAAACCGTAAACTATTTGTATCCTGTCAAAAAACTAATCGATTTGATTCGGAAACATTTCATGGAAGAAATTACACAGTATTTTAATAAATGATAAAGATATATTATAAAGTATTCACTCGTTTGTAAACCATTTGAAGAAAACGATATTGTTACAATATGAAATTTTAATTAAAAATTGTAATGTTTAAATTGTTGTTCTTTATAATTTCCATTATTTAATAACACATTTTCGTATATTTGAAAACAAGTATGTGCCGTTTTGTTTCAATGAAAATGTAGTCACCTTAGTTTAAAACCAAGTTTACAATTAACAGCGACTTGTTGCTTCCAACATATTTAAAGTCATTTGGGTAATATTTGTTTGAAAATTGCAGAATTCAAAATTTAGAAATTTACTATATAATAGAAATTTAAATTAATTTGATTCCGCGTCGGAAAAGTTACAATTTCTTTAATAAAAAGCAATAAATCAAAATTTTCGAAAGCGAAATATGATTTTGGATTTTTCAAAATAAATTATACAATGTGCACTATGTAAATTCATTTCGGAATTTCGTAAATGTTGGCCACTTAGGAATTTTGAGAAAAAAATAATTGATCGATCAAGAGAATAATATATTAATTTTTCTTTGAAAATGTAAAAAAGTCGAAAAAACGAAAAAACGAAAAACATTTAAAAAACAATGAGAATAAAAATGAAAATGAATTAACACAAAAATTGCACGCTGAGATATAAATCAGATTTTTAAAACTCATAAATGACATATCGACGTCAATTAAAATAAATGTTTACAACTTTTTGTTTTGTTACTTTTCTCAATGATTGCTCTTACAGATTTGTTATTAAAAATCCTCCTACAACACAACTATTCTTTTCTGGAACAATTTCTTTGTTCTTCTTTCGAAACTTGATCGAAACAGCGAAAAAAATTACAATTTTTTCAAATTGGTCGATAAAAAAATTCGCGTAGGCTCATCTCGCCTATGAAAAAATGATTTTAAAAAACGCCGCATAAAATCTAAGCCAATTTTCGTTGGACATTTTCACGTAAAGACAAGGTTGACAGGAAATTTTCAAAAAGTTTTCGAGAAAAAACTTTATTCGCTCTGCTCAAAAAACATAATTAATTACTAATTAAGCCTTGAAAATTGTTTCTCAGAAGGGAACAATTTTGCTTTCTAAAAAAATCTTGTCATTTTTTCTCCTTCCTCTACCACGTGCACACTACATTTTTAATTAATTCGATTTTTTCTTGAAATTATCTTTAATTAGTTTATGATTCGAATGAATATTTTTAAATCATAAAATCGATCAATTTTAATCACAATGTTATAATAATAAAAGATAATTTGTTTTTAATGCATATTTGAATCTTATTTTCTGGAAAGAAAAAAAGGTAAAAAATCATTTTTAAAAATCAGGTAAATGTTATGTAAAAATGCGTGAAAGTTATTTTGTAATCTAATCATTTTTCTAAATAAAAAAAGAGTGTACAATATGATGTACATAGTTTTTTCTCCTAAAAAATACTCTTCAAAATTGCACATATTAATCCTTCAAAAAAATTACATAAAAAACAGGCCATACTATATAATATATTAAACTTTTATACTAATATTACATCTTATTAATTTTTCTTTTGCAATCTCAATAATTCATTATTTGAAAAATAAAAAAAAAAAAAAACGCTAAAAGAAACTACTTCGCAAGAAAAAATTAAATTTTTTAATATTCCAAAAACCGAAAAAAAATAAGAGTAACTAACTCATTAGAACTTTCTCTATTTATATTTTTTAGTAATAAAATTTCCGCAATTACAATTATTTTATTACATTTATTGAATGATTTCTTCTTTTTTTGCATTAACTTTCAATGATAAACATAAAACGGGAATACATTTACAAAGTTCTTATTCTTTTTTTTTAAAAAAAGCATTATGATCATCTTCATCTCATCATATAACAAATATAATTAGATTGAAAGTTTTTTTCGAAGATTGAAAGGTGTCGAAAATTATATACATTGTGCTTATATCTTCATGGAAAGAATCTCTCAATATCTACTCATCTGTAAAAACCGATCGATCGCAATTGAACAATTCTAATTTCATGTACGAAATATAGTAAAACTCGGAAACCTATAATTGTAGATTTTACAACGTAACTTGTTCTCTGTCAGAGAGTCGAATTTTGCTCCTCTCAAGGGAGAAACAGTAAATTCGTACAATTACAATTCTTTATCATCTTCAAAAACAAAAAAGATACACAAACAGACATGAAATCATCATTAAATTAAAAAGAATCTTTTGCTATTTTAGCGTGAAAGTTTTCAATTTTATTTCTTTTAGAAAGATTCCTGTAAAACTTTCACGCGAGATAGTTAACGCGCGATATGTTATCTGTAAACAGTGCAAAGCTTATAAGCGAAAAAATTACTTACAAATGAAACCTTAACAAACACAAATTGAGTTTTAATTGAATACTGAAATAACTACAATTTTAAATATTTTTAGTACGTGAGAAAATTAATAATAAAGATCGCTTAAAAAATAACAAAGTTCTAAATATTTTTGCATGTATATAATTCTTCTTGAGCAACATTTTTCAATTTAATTATCGCAATTATTTAACTAGATAATTCGTTTTCGTTAAAAGGTCATCTTTTGCAAAAAAAACACTGCAGTTTTAAAAGGCGTTTAATAATTTGTGACTGTCAAATTTTTATTAAAAATACTACGTTATTTATTCAAAAAAATTTAAAGCCATTAATTCGCTGGCCAATGATTTAATTACATTGAATAATTAGACAATTTCACGAAAACTACCACTAAAGCAATGCTTAACTTCGTTGGAAAAGTTCGTTAAACTGTTATTGAGCTCTAATAGAATTTTTTCAAATTCGCACATAAAACAAAATTCAATCAAAATTAATAACTACAAAGAGTCGATACAGCACACATGTATACGGTAATTTCTCAAGAAATGAGAAAAAGTAATGGACAGAGTTAATCATAACTTGCACACGCATAACTTATGGAAAAAAGTGAATTCGTGTTAAGTTGAAAAGTTAATAGCAAAAAAATTTCTGCATTTGTTCCATCCATTCATATTCCCATGCATGCAATGTCATAGATATGTAATGCGGCAATAATCGTCATATTTCGCCTTTTCATGCATCTCTTCTTTTTATCTGCACTTTTTTATTCTCACAAACGTACATGCATGCAGCATATATGTATACGCTGTATACGCTTTTTAAAATCACCATCACCATCAGCATCAGCGTCAGCATCCAACATCTTCTTTTCAGTTTCAACTTTAATTATTTGAATTCTATACACCCAAACGTTTTTCTTCACATTTCTGCTCGACTATATACTACAGAATCAATAGTAAGTTTAACGTATTACAAGTTTGAACGCCTGAACGCCTGAACTTCAAATCGTCCCGTTATAAAGAACAGTAGTGCATCTTTCAGTATAAAATAACTGTTCATGATCATCTTAAAAATGATGCGATTTAAAACTCAATAATTTTTCTAATTTACAAATGCCAGTTTTCATTTGAAAAATCGCAACATATTGCCTGCTCTGTCACATCAATTGAGTGTTCATTGTTACCTTCACCGTTCAGCAAGTTGATAATTTAATGCAATTTTATCAAACCGTTCGCGCAGTTTTGATAAGCGACTGCCTTTTTGATAAGGGAAATCGAATTACATTTCGGTGACTGTTGCTTAAATAAATCAGTAAATTCAAGTGCTTTTGCAAGAAAGATTGCCGATAAAATCGACAAAAATATTTTCAACTTAAAAAAACATTAACAAAATTATAGCATGATGTAATTAAAACCAGTTTTACCTTATTGCACTTTTTTGAAAATTATTAACAAATAAATATGAAAAAAGCAGAAGAGAATAAAGAAAAAGGAATTTTTTACTACAAAAAATACATGGATTTCTTTTTTGCTTTCTTTATATGTATAGTTGATTTTTTAAAAATTATGTGTTGCAAATCTGTGCGATTTCAAACATAAAATAGTCAACATTCCGTTTAAAATTTTTCTACAAGTATCAATGCGGAAGATAAAATTTATACGGCTTATCAAAATTTTAAAGCTATGCATTTACAAGTTCTTTTTTTGCATAAAAAACACGTGAGAAAATTTGCTCTCATAATATTCTAATTAATTTTCACTTTATCAGTCTCGTTTTTCTCGTTGAAAAAAAGCTTAAACACAAATTTCAATTAAGAAAGCAACTCTATTTGCATCTATTTTAAAATATGTTAATTAATTCAACATTAATTAAATTAATATTTAAAATATTATTTTTTTCCCAGTGTAGTTTTTACATATTATGTACAAATGTAAAATGTGAGCAATTAAAATCGTTTATTTTTAATTTGATTTGTTTCCTAATTTTTTATAATATGCTCTACAACATAAAATTATTCTATTAATCCACATGCAATCACATACAAGAATAAAGCCTACGATTTTCGCTTTAAATACACCTAGATATGTTATTTTAGAAAAATCTTTCTGAAATTTATCTTACTCAAAAATAATATAGGAGAGAAAGGACCATTTTGCGATTTTTTTTGCTAAAAAAAGTTAATTACTTTATTAGTGGACTTTTTAGATTAAAAACAATAATAAAAAAGTAAATTGCTCTTTGGCTTCAAGCGAAACACCGAAAAAATCATTTTAGTTTGTATATAATTAAAAATTTTGAACTCGTTTCTTGTTTAATTTGTTTCCTTGAAACGTACAAAATTAACTGATCGAAGTTCATTTTGTGCTAAAATTCCATAATTTTTATCAATTCCTTTTAGCGAATATTTCGTAAACAAATAAATTAATGTACAAAAAAGATAATTTATATTGATCAAGTTTTTTACTACAAAATATTCCTGTAATCTCATCTCTGGCGAAAAAAAAAAAGAAAACAAATTAAAATTCGAATTTGAAATTGTAAAAAGTAATAAATTCTCATGTACCGATACGTAAAAAATGATAACGAAATTGGACTGAAATTTTTGAAAGTGGATTTCTTCTTTATTAAGTTATGATTTACGTGCTGCAATTAGTCGAATGATTGCATACAATTTAATTTCAATTTGCTATCATTTTATTTATTTTCATGAAGTTTTTCAAGCACTTAAAATTACACGAAAGAAACAAAAAGTGACTCGAAATTGTAATAAGTAATGATTTTTAAATACTACGAAAACACAGATTTTCTCACTTATTTGTTGTACGAAAATAAATAACTTAAAAATACACTATTATTATTATCATTTTAATTATTATCAACTGATGCAAATAGTAAAAAGATATGCATTACACCTAAAACAAGGTCTGAAGGTACAATAATTTTCATTTCTTCCTGGGAAAGCAAAAGACGCCTTTTAGACTTCCAAAAGACGTTTTTACTGCTGTACTCAGAGATGTCATTTAAAGACATCGTTTCGACGTCTAAAAGACGTCTTTTTTTGTTCTGGGTTGCCAAGTTTAGCTTAAAAACAACCATGTATAAAAATAACTAAAGATTTTGTATCTAATTTAATCAAATTAATGGAATTATTTATTTAATACATATAACATTATTTATAAGCAAATCAGTAAAGTTTAAATGACTAATTTATTTCTATCTTATAATTTTATACTCTTTAAAAAGGAGAAACGTCGAAAAAGATATGTACATTAGCGGTAATAAAAAAAATAATATTGATGAAAATTCATTAAAACAGACCTAAATAATAAAGTTCATCACATTTATGAAATAATTTATAGACAGTAAGAGAGTAAAAAGTAAAAGCAATATGAAGCATTTCATTACATGAATAAAATCGATAATAAAATTTATAAATCTTGTACCTTCAGTTCGTTTTATAAGTTTATTTCTTCCAATAAAAATTCAAAGCTTAGGTGAATTACAATCTGCTTGAAACGTTAAATGTTTAAAGCGTTAAATGAAATTCAAAAAAGATTACAATTTAACTTAAGCATAAATCAACTTAATTTTTATTAGAAGAATATAGGTTTTTTTTGTTTATTGGTATAAAAAAATATTAAATTCTGACATAATTTTGTTAATTTTTCTTGGTATGAAATACAAATTTTATAGTAATCACAGAGCTGAAAAGTATTTTTTCTTTTAGATCAGTGTAATTTAAAAACATTCTCATTATTATTAAAGTCCCACTACAATATTTAGTGAAATAAGGCAAAACTAATGTGCTGTTAGAGCAAATTTTTTTAGAAAAGTTAGAAAAAACTTTTTTAATAAAGGTTTTTTTTTAAATTAGCAAAATTTTTGTAAATTCAAAACTTATCCAAACATTTTGTTAAAATAACATTATTTTAATCTGTTATAGCTAAAGTTTTCTCACCATCATATCAACTTAACAAGTTATAATTTATAATCATTATAATGAAATGCAGAATTCAAGATAAAAAACAATTTGATTTATTTTTAAGTACACCTTTTTTTATTGATTAAGAAAATTGAAAATTGAAAATTGCCTAAAAAGTTAATAGAAATACACTTAAATGACTTAATGTAAATACATTTCTATTACATTTTATACCTATATTTTCAACTAGTTCAAAAAATTATTTTTTTAATACATTTTATTTTAACCAAATTCTATAAATGTGTAACTTGTAAAGTTTTAAATATTATTATTTAACAAAGTACTTAAATTTGAAATCTCGACAATGGTAATGCCTAAACTGCAAACTAAAAAAAAGTCCTATATATAAACTAAATTATAATAAATTTCTTACTTATCGAAATATCTTTTACAAATCAAATTATAAATAGAATTTATTGTACATTTACACCACAATATTAAAAATATAAACGTATGTTGAGCTTTATTAACAAAATCAATTGGTTTTATTTTTTTGTAGGAGACAATTTTCCTATGACAATTTAAAAGTATATATTAGCACAAAATTGTTTATTAAATATTAAAGGAAACATATTAAATTTTAAAAATATAGAAAAATTTGTGCTACATGTAGCACAAAGCATGTAATATTTTAAGAAAAAAAATAATGAATTTTTGTACATTGTTTTTTAAAATTTCATTATTAATCTTTTTTTGAGACTTTATGTTATATTTTAAACTTTGTTTTATGCGTTTATTAAACATCATTGTTAAAGATTATTAACAATATTAATCTAAAATTTATATATTCACTTATTTTGAGAAGGCAACGTTGTAAAGGAAGAAGGAATGTACAGAATAAATATAGATACGAAAAAGCGTGCGTTTCATTTTTAGTGTTACTTCCACAATTATGTTAAGAGTTTAATTTTTGTTTCTATTCAACTAATTAGCTGTGACTAAACTCGTTTACTCGCAGAAGGGTATGCGAGTAATAGAGTTAACCGGTTAAGCATTTAACTTCAATCTATTAAAATTAAACATGTATTCTTGTTCAAAAATTAAAAAAAATATTTAGATTGAGAAAAAATTCTATTAGAAATTTCACATAAGCAAACACAGTTATAAAACATGTTTTCATTAGCTAACTTTTAGAAATAAAAAAATTAGAAATTGTGTGTGTGGAAGAAATTGTTTCTTAAGACATAAACCTTCTTTAAAGATTCTACTAAAATTTATAAAAACGCAATTTTATTGTATTCATTTACGATTTTTAAGTAAAATGATTTTTTTAAAATTAGAAGAGTTATTAAACGTTTTAGTAAAAAAAATTAACTTATTTTTGTTTAATTTTGACTCAATTTAAACCGAGATTTTCCAAATTTTAGAAGATCGTATTACATTTCTTGTGTTTAGAGCTTTTTTTGAGACAATTTTGTTATATTATTAGTTCTTTTTTTTGAATTAAGTAGAAGTTAGTTTTGAAATTATAAATTTTCATCATTCTAAATGATAACTTTTATATTTTTAGGTAAAAAGATATTTTGAGAACAGTGTTTTTAAAAAATACGAAAATTTTAAACTTATCGTATTTCACGTAAGCATTTTTTGAACTTTTAAATAGATTACTACTTAAAAAAACTAAAAGTTTCTCTCAGTGAATTATTAACTAAAAGTTAACATAGTTATTAGAAATATACTTCTTTTACTGAAAAGTTTTTGCTACACAAGTAATTTTAAGAAGTTTAAATTATAAATAAACCTTGCTTTTAACAAAAAAAAGTATGCTTTTTATTGATAATAAACAAATAAATGATTGATAAATATTTTGTTCTTATAAATGTGTATGAGCTGTTTATTTTGTCATAAATTTAAACATATATGTAAAAAAGTTTAAATATCGCATTACTTAACAAATAAAATACGTATATTTTTTAAATATTGAAAATTTAAACAAATTTAAAACTGTGTATTCCATCATTGTGCTATACAAGTTTATGCTTTCAAAATACTATTTTCGTCTAATAAGAATTCCTAAATTTTTTTTAGATTTAATAAGTATTATTTATATAAAGCTTAATATAATTTTAATATATTATATTACAATTTTTATTATTAAATTACAAGTTTTATATTGTTTTTTCAAAAAAAATAATGTATTTAGTAAAATAAATACGAAATTTAAAATTTGTAATAATTTTTATTGGTAAATAGATTTCTCACTTAGTTCTTCTATTACCTAAATGTTACTATAGATAAGATTATTTTCAAGGAAAAAACAAAAATTAGTTTTCAAGTTCAAACTTAAATTAGCGACCATATTTTCAAATAGAAATTCATAAATTACGTTAGCAAGAAACAAACGTATATAGACACATTTTTAAACGTGTTTGAAAATGTTCTGTTACCATTCTAATATTAATTAATTACTAAATAAATACATGCTAAAACTTTGTAATAATATCACTGTTTTTTATTACAAAAATCTTCCTGTTAAAAAAACACACACACACACACACAACAACATCATAAATGCATTTCATCAATAAAAGTTTTTCACACTTGCAATTCTTTTTTTTACAAAGTAATCGAAATTATCAAGTCCATTAAAAAGTACATTACGAAATTACAATTGCAAAAAACGGGCACTCTAATTTCCACATTTTAAAAATAATTCGCATAATGTACAGAGAATTCCGTTTAATATTTTCTTCATCATTAAATCGGTGAAAGTTTTCATTGTCCAATATAAAAATAAGTACATATATGCATTCATGAACGGAAATCTTGAAATAATTATTTTATACAAGAAAAGCCTTACGTAAGAAAATTATATACATTTTCGATCACATTTTAAACATATTTCAAAAACTAATTTTCTACGAAAAATAATTTTTAGTCCACTCTTTCTTTTTGGAATTTCACGGAAAAGAAATTTGCATATCGTGACATTGAAACCTGTACAACCAAATTGATGCTACCAAATTAATTTCTATTTTTGCTGTTTTTTTTCTTTTTTATATTCTTCCTTTAAATATGTTATTTATTTAAACGAAAAATTGACGAAAGTATAAAAAACAAATTTTGTTTGTAAAAAATAATCGTTAATTTTGATCACTAATCAAGGATAAGTATTCAGGTTCAATTTGGCAATTTGTTTTTAATCTTTATTTATTTAATGATATAGTATACATCTTAAAATTAGTTATATAGCTTAAAAGAATTATCATTGAATGAAATGCAAATACTAGTAAGCTTTAGAAATAAAACTTTAATTGAAACAAAAATTCGATTAAAACATAATAATTAAAAAACATGCAATGAATAAACACCATTGAAAAAATAACTATTTTTTTTCTTAATGACTGGACTGATGAGACATATGAATATAGGAATTTTTAGTGTTTGTTTAAAAGAAGAAATGCGTAGATAGTTTAGTAGCTTATATCAAATTAAAACTTTTTCAAAATACTACGTCAAATTGCTTCGTCGATATTTTTAAAATGTTAGAGTAATTTAAATATTTTATACCTATTCCAATCCACAAATAAATAAATATTAGGATCGTTCAAATGCTCGCCTATATAAAATTTTATGGTTCTTAAAATCCTAATTTAATGGGTTTTCTACAAAAATGTATCTTATGTAGCCAATGTGTAATTGCCTACAGATCAAAATTTAATTCTTTTTATACCTTATGTCAGAGGTCGCTAATGTGGTTCATATTAACCCCCAAGAATCTATTTTATAAATACCGTCATCAATCTGAGCCAAGGGGCTGATGAAAAAAACAAACTTTATTTATATTAATTATTATTTAGTAAATATTAAGGTATTTAAGTTTCAACATTAATTTATTTGTCATAAACTATTTTTATATAATGTACTTTAATAAATGTTTAAAATCATAAATAAATGTACAATCACCGTATCTAATAAGGCTTTATTTTAATTAACAGAAATTACTTTTATTTGACATTTCGAAAAACTATATAAAAGTTGATAAAGAAAAAAAGTTTGATAATTCATGTCTTAGGTGTTAAAATATTGATTTTTAAGTTGTTTTATCCACATATGCTATAGATGTCAACCTAACTTAGAACTTTTGAAACACTAAAACCCCTAGGCTTATCTGTATCGCACAATTGTGGAATATACACTTTAGATTTATTTACACTTTCAATGTTTAAAACTCACATGTATTACTTGTTGAATAATTCGACATACAGACTTTCTTTTACATATGAATAAATACTTTATGTGCGTTTAAGACTACGAGCTATTAAACAGTCATTTATTTATTTCAAAAACTATTATAAAACACAAAATTATATAAAAATTCCTTAGTCAAAAATATGTTTATTTAGAGTGTAAATTTTTTACACTACTTGTGTAACAAGAACTTTTTTTTAACAAAAATACTATATTTTTAATCTTATGCATAAAATTTTGTTTAATAGATTGAAACTCTTTGTATATATATAATTTTAAGCAAAAATAAATTTTCAATCTTAAGCGATTTGGTACCATCGAAAATAATATTTAAATGCTTAATATTGTTTTTAACAAACAAAGCATATTTAAAACACATCATATAAAGTTCTAAAAGGATAGAACCAATAATGAAATTTTAAACAAATAATAAACAAAATGTCGCTTACTTTTTTTATTAAAATTATGAATTTTTTTTCAAATTTTACACACTTTATGCCATACAATGTCTAAGGATCTACGTTTATCTAGATTTATTCTGGGCTTCAGATATACAAATTTACTGTCCCGTGTTATGCATATTCCATATCTATAGATTTACAATTAACGAGGCTTCAAGTTGGCTATTTAAAGTAAAATTATTTTTCGAAAAAAAAGTATTTAGTGAGTAATAAGTTATTTTTACGACATGTACCTTATGTTTTTTTAAGTTAAGCAAAAAAAGTCATTTTTAAACGACCGCCATGAAATAAAGATTTACTTTTTTTAAGTCCGGAATAGTTAGTTTGTTTTTAACCCGTGTAATCATATCAGTTATAAAACTGTTACAAGTAGGTACATTCGGTTACTCACTGTTGTACGAAATCGCCAATACAACGTATAATATGATTATTGATATGAGTGTAATAGCAGCTATTGATAAATCCACACTTGCATATGCAAGAAGTTCAATAATTTTCCTGAAGTTTATTGTGGTTATGTTGCAAAATGGATGGTAATAATGATTGTTGGGGTGAAGAAAAAAGTAAGAAAACATGGTTTATTATCAATTAAAGTAATCTATATTTACACCGAATTACTATATAAAATCTTAAACTTGTCATTTAATGACAACCTAACACGCCACAATCAATATTCAAATTTTATTGGCTTAAAATCAAAACGAAGAGCAGACAAATAAAAAACCAATTATTTTGCAGGCATTAATAAACTTACAGACACGCCTATATGAGTATGTACGTATGAAATGTCTAACTAATAAAGTGAATAACATCTTATATCAAACTGTTTAAACCTTAGACTTAATATAAATGAGTTTAGTAAGAAGAAAATATAATTTCATTATATATATAAGGAGTTTATAACCTTATTTAAGCAACAACTTATATTCCTAAAGTTTTGTTCGTTTTTCAATTTATTTTACAGAAAAATTTTTATAGTTTCAAATCAATTTTAAACGCCGAAAAAATTACTAACTTGAAACTTATAAAATGATTGAACTAGAAGAAACACAAGCACTCAAATACATAATAAAATCAACTGCAATAATTACTGTTTTAACAGGCTATTTTAACAGACTGAAAACAACTTAGATTTTTATCAGTTTAAGACGTTTATTCATAATCATAATATAAGCACAAAATGAGAGTTACATAAAACTAATGTTTAAGATATAAAATGTAATCACATAAAAAGATAATAGAATAGAAGGATATCGTAAATTTATGTTTCAAGTTATTGAATTGTTAATATGAAAGAGAATTCATAGTGGATGCTTTAAGTCAAAATATTTACTAAATATATCATATAGAACGTAACAAACAATCAAAAAATCATAAATTTAATCAGTAATTTTGCTATTATTCTAAATACAACTTAATTTTGTTTTAGTAAAGGTATAAATTTGTATCATAATATAAAATCAGATGTTTAAAGTGTACTTAAATCCTTACATAAAACCAAAAACATTTACTGTAATATACCTACTTTGCTGCACGCTAAAACTACACTGATTTTTTATGTACTGGCTGTGACTTTTTAAGATTTTTGATTCTTCCTGTACGTATCCTAGTACATATAATGGAATATGATCTTCATTTGTAATATCTGAATAAAAAACTGTTTATTTTTCTGAAGTTAAGACTGAATTCGAATAAAAGAAAGAGTGTGTTAGTGGTGCAGAAGTGTACATATTTTCAACTGTGTTTATTCATACATTTTTTAGTAAAACCCACAATAAAAAAAAAACAATGCTAAAACTTGAGAACAAGTGTCTTAAATAAGTTTTCCTTAGCCTAAGAAAATAAATAGACAAAATATCTAATTTTTCAGGATTGATTTTTGACTTCGAAGTGTGGCACAACGTATTATATTACATTGTATCAAGTCTACAGAGCAAATGAACTGACACCATATCATAACAACGAATGAATACTTTTTTTGTTATATCTTTTTGTCTTCGATCCTTACTTCATTTTTCATTCAACATATGCCACTTGCCTAAATAATGGATAAACATATATGTATATAATTAAAAGTGTAAAATTAATGTAACTTAGAGCTATTACAGTTACACATGCTTTTTATAAAATTTATGCACAAAGTTGCACTTGTTTGCTGTTCATTTTCCTTGAAAGATTCTCGTTGATACTAAAGTAATAAGAATTTGATACAAAGTAAATAATGCGTACAATATACGTAACAATGTATGAATACACATTTATTAAATAGAAAACATGTTAGCAATAAATTAATTTTGGTCGTTATATGATGGACATAAAAGTACAATATTTTACTGTTGCAAAAAAGTCCAAAATTTACTCAGTTTTCAATCATAAAATCAGCATAGAAACAATTAAATATAGTTAATTTTTGATAATTATAAAATGATGCTTTGTTATAAGGACAACATTTTTAAAAATCATTCCATTTAACACCAAAAATCGGGATACATTTTAAAAAATTTGTATAAGTTTCATATATTCAAATACTTTTTCTGACTATAATAGACTATTTTATATCAGAAAAGAATCTTAAAGATATATTATGATAATTTTGGTTGTATGGAACAGAAAATGTTCCCAAAATTCCAAGTCATACATTTTTTTTCTAAGAAGTATCTAAACTGTGTCTTAATAGTAGCTTTAAGATAATATATTTTAAGTTTTTTGTTATACTCTAATTTGACTTTTTTTGTTTTTTTAATCAATTTAAAGTGATAACAAACATTAAGTCAAAAAACCCTATCTTTTTTCTGTATGAGCATAATCTAATTTTTTCTTGCTTTGAAAAGGTATCTAAAATGGTCTCATTCCTCTTTT
This sequence comes from Mengenilla moldrzyki, assembly GCA_000281935.1. Taxonomy (NCBI): domain Eukaryota; kingdom Metazoa; phylum Arthropoda; class Insecta; order Strepsiptera; family Mengenillidae; genus Mengenilla; species Mengenilla moldrzyki. The sequence goes on along the minus strand of AGDA01057158.1, from coordinate 12,649 downwards.
TTTTGTATAAAAAAGGTAATTTTTAGCTTTTTTAAGACAAATTTTAGTATTTTTAGATTCAAATGTTTTTAAATAAAATTCTAGTAATATTTAAATATAAATATTTTATTATTACAAATATATTGGTGTCAGCTTTGAAATTACCCTTAGTAATATTACTTAGATACACTAATTTACTTTAAAAAGAATTATATAATTTTTTTAATGTAGATAGAATTGTTATTGAAATTAAATCTGTGGTATTTAGAAATTTATTTATAGAAATAATTTGTTGGCAAAATTTAAGATTAACGTGAAAGCAAAACTACAGTTTTACTAGTATGTAATTTACAAATTTGTGTAACTGATTCCGAAAGAAGTTATATATTCATCTGAATTCTTTTGGCAATTTAATACAACATTAATTAAATATATATACGACATCTATGTTACCAAGAAAAAAAAGCCGGTTTTTTAAACTATACTTTTAAATTTAAAATTACTGTCATATTCAATTTTAAATTGGATTAAAATTGTTTATAGTAGAATATACCCAAGAATTATTTCTTCTACATGAATAGAAAATAGTAAAATCAGTGTTGCCATTGTGTTTGATTATCTATAATATTTTTAAGAATGGATGTTTAATTTTGTATTTTCGTATTAAGAACTCTTACTAATATATAAAAAATAATCATAAAATATGTGATTTTTATGAATATGTTACAAATTTTAATTATTCTCATTGTTTTTTTTTTTTTGAAATTAAGTAAGAACAATTTCACTATTTCTTACATGTAATTTTATTTGTAACATTTAAAAAAACATATTACTGAGATACTTTTCCACTTGTCTTTTTCGAGTGTTCTTTTTTTAAAAAATAAACTCTTAAGAAAATTAATAAATCGCCTTTCTAAAAAAATGTCATGTAACAAATGGCATGCAAATCCGATTCAATTTTTTTCTCAAGTTAATTAATAAATCACGTAGAGATCAAGATATTTTTTCCTTATACATGGTTAGTAAATGAAATATAAAAAAGCGATATTTTCCTCTAAAAAAATCAAGGATTCTTTCTAAAAAGAAAAAATTCAAACCAAATTAACTGAAACCTGTTTAGTGTTATATATATATTTACATATATTTAAAAAATAGCATTTTGGTTCGCGCTCCTAAGCTTGAATCTCATTACGGTTGTAATTAAAATGAAATCATTTCGGTAATTAATTCAAGTCTATTTCTTTATTTTTGTAAAGTTTTGTTCATTTCATTCTGTTTTGATAAATTATTCATTAAAGTAATAATTATTGCCAAAGGCAAAAAACAGTAGCTCTGATTGTCGGCAGTTGTACGGAAATCTGTTTTCCGTTGCCTTCTGCGTCTTCTTTTCTGATTTTTAAAGCATTTTTTATAATTTTTTTAAACATTTTTTCTCTTCAATGCATAGTAATCTAAATTCGATTTCGGAGAGTATAAAGTCATTTTTCATTTCAGTTTTAATTTCCCTTCATTTAATTATATGTAACATTTGAAACGGCCTTGTTTTTTTCTCTATACATTATATACACTTATATATCTAAATGTATATAATACGTATTCTATATTCTATATTCTGTATTCTCGAGTAAGATTTACTTATTTATTATTAGCGCGCGATTATTGAAAATAACTTTTATAATATAGAATGGTAAACTTGAGGAAACCTTCTAATTGATAATAATTGATGTTGAATCAATTTGATTTAATTTCATGACTTTTTAATGAATGTGCAATTTTCTTTTTTCCAATTTTTATTCTCGTTTCAAAGAGCTTATAAAACATACCGAGCAAAATAAATCATTAATCATATCAAGGTAATTGATCATTTTTTCCTCTCTGATTTCGCGTTTAAAGTTTCATTTTGTGAATCGCAATTTAATTCCGCAATTTAAAATTTCGTAATTTATACAGTTTCACATTTTTCCTTCTTTTGAGAATTAAATCGGTTCAACTAGATGTCGTTTCTACGATTCTGTGGAAAATTGTAACGTTACCGACCGACCGGATAAAAATGGGACTTTATGAATATTCGATAAGTGTCTAAGTGTTCAAGTGTTTAAAATTGATTCATTGTGTCCGTTATTTTCGAAATAGATGATTTTCACTTTGTGTATTTTAAGACCTAACAAAATTATAAAGCGGACGATTAAAGTTGATAAGACAATTTTACTAAAAATACACGCGTAACAACGGTAAAGTGTATGTTCCGTGTAATGATAAGACTTAATGAACGACATATCAGGGAAAGTACAAAACCGCAACAATTTGAAAAATTAAAATGAAACAAAATGAAACGAAAACAACTATTTATCTAGTTATTACTACTATTATTATTATTACGATTATTTAATGCTCGATAGAGCATTGAAATCACTTGAAATCTTGCTCGTTCAATCGGCACATCATCGATCTTTTTATTAAGTTTTGAAACATGTCAAAAGAGTATTCCTAAAATTTATTACCTTTAAATTAATGTTCGACGTTTACTCGGCTTCGCTGCTAAGCTTTACGGAAAACGTTATAATCATAATGCATTGAGACTTTTCACGAAAATCAACGTCAATAACATTGGTTTCAGAAGAAAAATTGCACGCAGTTTATGATTTTTCTTTTTTTTTGATTCACTGCACATTCATAACATGTAATAATTGTATTACACTTTCACTTGATATACTTTTTGTTTCGAATGATTTTCAGTTGATATTGCATTCAAAAAATAGTTAGTAAAATTTTCGTACACTGGTTTGATCACACAGTTTTCGCAGATAATGCACGTGCGACGCGGCTTTTGTGAAATTTGCAAAAATATTAAAATCTGGCCGAAGTTATGAGGAACTTTAACGCGAAATGATTAGTGCACTTTTTTATTGCAGTGAAAAATCGACTTTTTTACTCGAAAAATCAGATCAATAAAATTAAAGCGGATCGATCGATTTCTGCAAAAGGAATGAGTAACTCTTCTTCATCGGCTCGTGAGATACCTGATGAGTCTATGATTAACGCGGAGGGGATTACGTTTAACATTATAATATATTTCAAAAAGAAAAAAAATAAAATAAAAAATTATGCTCTATGAACTCATACCTGTGTGTGCACGTATGAGTTTATACGTACGTATCATTATTATGATTATAATACCTCTCTAAAATCGCGTAAAGTAGTGGAATCTTTGTTCGATCAAAAGAGTGTCATCGTGATTGCTCGCGATCATCGATGGCCCGATGCCCCGATGGCTTGACGGCTGAACGGCTCAACGGCTCAACGGTTCGGAAACGCGACGATAACGCCAACGTTACCGCACCGACTGAACAAATTCACGACTAAGCGTTTCGTCACTAATTTGCATGCGAATCCGGTCACTGTTTTTCCTTTCCTTCATATTCACTCGCCTTTTCCTTCAAACGTACACTATACACTTACTATTGGTAATCGTAAAATGTGTGTGACCACAATTACATTTTGCAAAATACCTTTTTTCATAGCAAAGGTATGGGCACAACGGGTTGTGTTCGAAATTTGCATAATTAAAAACAATCATTTCTTGAGAAGGAGAGAAGAGAAACAACCCATCAAATCATAATATATTATAATTAATTAATTTTTTGACAATTTTTTTAGAATCACAATACTTGTTGTATTTTTGCGCAAATTTGATTATTAGCAATCAAGGCTGTTTATGAAAGTGAATTAATTTTTTTATTAAAACAGGTAAATCGAAAACAAGAAATTCTATACTTAATTTGTTTAATATTGAGCTGAATTTTATACATAAAAGAATGCATAAATAAAATTCTTAGAGAAATAAGAGAACAATAGAAATGAATGCGCTGAAAAATGTGTTAAAATAAATTAATCTAGAAAACGCATAAAGCACTCTTTCTGGCTCTTATTGCGTTACAAAGTCGACCTGATCAAAATCTTTTTTGGAGAATGTGGGATTTTTTCCTATAATCTATATGTAGGTGTTATTATTGGAACGATGAACATGCTTTGAGATCAGAAAATGAAGAAAAAACTAATATATCATTATAAAAAAACACTTTTAATTAGATAGATATTAAAGATTTTTTTCAATGTGATCATAATAATATACTTCACATATTGGTTACTTAGAAATTCGAGCTAAAAACTTTTGCTAGGAACAAATTTATCGATTTACATTTTCCTTTTATCCGTGTTCTTCTTAATACCTAGTTCAATAATAAATGAAAGTATTCAATTGAACATAAGGAAAAAACAGAACGGTAATTGCCACAAGTAAACTTTTGCGTAATTAGATCAATGCCGCGTAAAACAGCGAAAACATTGAATTATTGAATTGTGGGAACAAATTTTACTTTGGAATTGTGCAAAATTTACTAGTTTTTTTCATTTTTCATTTTTTTTCATTATTCCTGACTTTATTAAAATAATAAACGTAATTGTAATAATAATAATAACTATAGTGAATTATTTCACACGAAATGTCATTTTTTTGAAATTAGCGACTCGGTTTTTTATGAAATTATACTGTAATTTTTTGCTTGAAGCTTAATTGAACAATTTCTAATTGGAGAAGGCGAAATTCCTCTCATTTGATTTTTCATCTTTAAATAAAATAATGATTTTAGAAAATGCATAAATAAGATGTTTGAGAAAAATTAAATTGCAATTGAAATGAATATTTAGAAATGTACATTGTCTTTTGACACTTTGAAAACTGCCTTAGAACTTCTCCGTTTTTGTAATGTACAACTATTTTTATAATATTAATTATAATGGTTTAAATTTTTAAACATATCTTACTTTTGAAATTAAGTTTGTTAACGACCCAAAAATAAATCAACGTTTTGCTAAAATATGTAAACGTACTTTGGAATATAAACAAACTAATTTTGTATGTACTCTAAATTTTGCTTAATGTTCTTCTTTTTTCTAGTTATCAAACATAAATAGTATTTTGTTATCATGCGATTCTTTGTAGAGAAAATTATCGACATTATTAATAAAAAGAGCAATCGATTAAAAAAAGACCAAGGTTAGAGTTGTGATCCGTTTGAAAATTATCAATAAATATGCACAAGTAAACTTTCAAAATTGAAAAAAAAACAAATTGGTTTTTCGAAAGTTTTCCTTCTAATTTCCTTGAAGAGTGGATGAAAATTTTTAAAGTTTTTTCCTCCATGCATATTTCGAAAAAAGTATCTCGTAAAATTGAAATTAGATCTATGAAAAAGATCATAAACGTTGAGTTTATATTTATAATCTTTATCAAGCTCGTTAAAAAGCCGGTCACTTTTCGAAAAAGCCTTATCGGGACAAAATTTTTCAAAATAAAACTAAAATAATGTGTGTTATTTTCGATAACGACTAATGATAAGACACAAATATAAAATTTCCAAACGATTTTTAATGTTTATTTGTTCAATAAAACGGCAACTTTTAAACTATTTGTCTGATGATCCTTTTCTCTTAAAATCCCAATTTAAAGACAATCACAATAATGTTTGGTAAAAATTAATAGCTAAGTGTTTCGTAATTGTCATTCTCTTTATATTTGTTGCTTGTACTTCTTGAGAAAATCATCAAATTACTTTTTGAAAAAAAAAAAAATTAAGCGTCTTCTCTAAATTGCTATTAAGCATTCGATTTCACATATAATTCACAATCGGATACGATAAAAATTCGAAATTTTTTAGGCGCGTTAAATAGCATCTATTTGTCGTTTTATTTGTGCTATTCAGGAAATGGAAAAATTTAAATAATTCGATTTATTAAATAAAGTCAAATTACCATAAAAAACTGTACATTTTATCATTTTTTTCTCATTTCGAATGAATTTTAAAAAGATGAAGAAAAAAACTGCACACATTCAATTACACATTATCACATACACACATTAAACGAATTCTACGAAAATACATTTCAACATCAGTTCGAAAAAATATTAATTTTATAATTCTGTAATTCTGCAATTAATATTCGCAAAGCTCAACTGAGAAAATAGCTAATTAATGATCTAGCCGAGAAGCAGCATAAGCTTAAAAAGATTGTCATTTATTGATAATAATTCTTTCGATTATTATGATTTAAAAACACTGCTGCGTGCACTATATGACCCTCATAAACATACCAGTGGGATATATATGGCAACTTTTTATAGGAGCATACCATGACATAAACAATATTTAAAAAATGTTAACATAATTTAGTGTCTTCGATTTTAAAGTTTGATATTAAAAACAAATAAATAACTCTCATTTTCGTTTTCGTTTCCTTTTTCTATCTCTAAACGTATATACATATACGTTTACCTATAATCCATATAAAAAAGCTAAATATTTATCACATACCCGAATCTCGTTTCGATACCATCATGCTCGTCAACGTCACTGTTCTTAAAGTTGTAGCAAATCTAACTGCTTTTTCAATTTTTGCACCTGAATTAAAAAAAAAAAAACAGATTCGAATTAATGTAACGAAATTCACACGGAACTAATTTTTGCATCTTAATTTCCCGTTTTTAGAACGGAATAACACAATTATTTATTTAAACGTGAGTCAAATTGAAGAAACAAAGAAAATAGGTATTATAAACAGTAGATTTTTAGAAAAACTATTATTATCGTATCTATCAAATGTGCGTTTAATAGTCATATTTCTATCATTTATACACCGGATAATTATAATATGATAGAGAGAAAAATACAGATAATAAGCCTAAGGCTGTATTGTCACTTTACTTAAACCCCGTTCAACAATATATTCAAATTTTTACACACTTATAAATTATTATCGATTACGAAATTGAAACAATCGATTTGAATTCTTAAATTTGTGTGTATGTGAACGTTTCGATAAGTGTTGCTGAATAGATTAACGCGTGGGTTAGGCCACCAGAATCGAACCAGCAAGTAAACATGCGACATGGTCTTCTTTTCGATTCATAAAACAACAAGTTGGACATTACATTCAATATTATTGAAAATAAATTATCTGGATCTTGGACTAAGAAAATGGTTTTCATAAATGATCATAAAAAAGAAAAAGCTCAGAAGCCTTTCGTGTAAAAATCCGTTCGCGTTTTAATATACAATAAATTGATCTTTGTGAATTTTATTTATCTATGATTTATTCAACAATATGCTGACTTGAAATTTGAATAATTTAATAATGTTTAGAAACCCGTTTGTTTTTTTTTATATATCCTAAAACGTGTATAATCCTATTCTGTAGTATGATGTACGATGAAACTTTTTGAATAAGTAAATCCTTAAAGTTTTTTATTTTTGTTCGTACAAACTGCATAAAAATTAAATTAGCTTCTAAGTCATTATAAAGTCACTTAGTAATGTTTAATCAAATGTATTTTTTAATTTCTTTAAGGTTGTAAATTTGTTTGTTTGTTTTTTTTTTTAATTTTCAAACAAAGACAAAAGGCCTTTTAATTAAATTAAGTATTATTCAGTAAAATTTATGAAGCGAATGAACATACAAGCGAAGAAAACACTGAAAATTAAATGCCAAAAGATTTGTTTAAATTAGCAACAATCGTTTTTTGAAGAAAAGTCATCCGAACTTTAAGATTGTTTTATTGCTTTGCTAAAAATTACTGTTATTTAGTTATTCATGTACTTAAATAACAATTTGAATTTCGAAAAGTTGACTCGATAATTAAAATTGTAATTATTACATAAATTTGACATTAGAAATAACGTGCATAAATCATTCGAGATCATCTGATTTTTTGCGGCTATTGCAAAATTTTTTTGGTAATTAAACAAAAAGCTTTTCTTTGTACACAAAAATGTAAACATGAAACAAAAAAGTAAAAAGTGTAATTAAGGAATTTAAAATGAAATTAAATTTTTCTTTAGATTATATCTTAGAGAAATATTAAAATTGTGTATAAAAATATACAAAAAAATTTTCGAAAATTTTATTACATAAAATATCTTATAATTGAGTAATAATGAGTGGAGATTATTTTTCATTAATTTTCGTACAAAAATTCATAAACAGTACTGATGTTGCACAACAGTTTCATATATTTTAAAGACTTCATTAAATCTAAAAAAATTAATTAAGTAATAAATTGATAAGCAGCGCGTGTAGAAAATTTACAGAAATATTTTGAAAACGGTCTTTTAAAACCGAAAAAAAAGGGGGAAACAATAAAATCACTTTTTGTAAGATATGACTTATGTTTTTTCTTAGAAGTGAAAAAAATTATTGAATAAAATCTGCCTTTTTTAATTAAAAAAAGGAGTCTGTATCGTAAACTTCAATAAAATATAACTTTCCTTTGATCACTGTGACAAGTCTAAGTATCAAATTTTCAATTAAAAGATGATTTCCTGCAATACATTTTTTCATAGTTTTTTTCTCTCACTGTGTCATAAAATTGCAAAATTATAAACTTAATTATATGAAAACAGTTTCTAATTTATTTATATTTCACTTAATATCATTTTAATTAATTTCAAGACTGATTTCAGAAAATAAAAGAAAATAAATAGTACATATAGTTTTTTCATCATATTACGTTCAAAATTATTAATTTAATTAAAAAAATGAATATTATTCATTTATAAAGTTTTCGAGATGGAAAGAGAAAAAAACAGAAATTACAAAATTAAGAAAAAAATGAATTATTGATTTATTGAATATTTTAAAGAAAAAAATGACCGTGAGACAAAATTATTTTTTCGAAAATCTTAATTTTATAAAATCATTTATTTACTCTTTAATTTTTCTAAACGTGTTCAGCGAAGGAAAAAAGTATGTAGCACTATGTCCGTAATTTTTGTTGCAAAAAAGTGACTTAAAAAATTAATGACAAAATAATAATTTCTTTGAGAGAAATAAAAACGATTGCTCGAATACATTATTAATGAGAACTGTATAATAATTTATATCATTTCCTATTAACGTAATATACTAATTAGTTTATAAAGTCATAGTTTTTAATTAAATTAAATCATACGTTAGTCATTATGTGTACAATGTAGTCTGTATAAAATCGACAGAAATTTCTTATACTGCTTTATGAAAGATCTCAAATCAATTTCTATATTGACGAATTTCTTTCCAACTTAAAACATTTCATATTCCGTTCAATAAATAACATTATTCAAAAAAAAGAATGGAGAAAAACCCATATACGCCTTACAATTCCAATGTAATTTTAATAAATATAAGAATAGAAACCAATAATTAATTTTTCATAAGCGAACAAAAAACAAGTTTCTGGAGAATTCTTTAGAAATTAATTGGGTTAAAAATTTATCTTATAGCTAAAAAACTTACATCACATGCTATACGTTTATATTATAATAATAATAATAAAATTAATGAAAACCATAGGAGTTCATCAGCAAGTTCTCACAGAACAAAGGGGCCACTCTGTTGACCACCAAGTCGATGGCCGGTACTGATTTATTATCATAAACACCCAGACGATTTAATTCCGAAAATTTGAAAAACGGTAAAGTCAACATAGGCTGATTTCTCTTCAACGGACTGTTTATATTTTGTTTTTTCATCTTTTCGAAAAGTAAATGAACAAAAAAAGTGTTTGTAAACGAGCCTACGTTTGTGATATGTGTGTGATTTTATATGGAAATGCCGTATAAATTAGGTAAAAAGACATGCACGCATTTAGAAGATATGGACCACACAAAATTTCAATAAAACTGAAAAAACGAAACACAAAAAGGCATATAAGATCTTTTATTTGAACTGAATTTAATTATCGAGAAACCCTTTTTCCTTGTTTATAATTATAATTATAAAGTCGCTTCGTTATATAAACGTTAAGGCGAAGAAGAAAGTGAACTGAAAAATTGTGTTTACAAATCTCACGGTTTTTTAAGAATATTTTTCAAGTGGTCATAATTTGTAACACACCTTATATGACATTAAAAAAATGTTCGACTCATTCATCAGTCTAAGTACTGGAGCCACCAACGTAACTGACTGATTGAGAGCGAAACGAAAATTGTGGAAAGATCAACGTGATTTTTCATTTCAGGGAAAACCTTTAGTGCTCTATGTGCTCTATGTGCTCTATGCTTAAAAAACGAAGCTTGCATGTTTCTATGTGTATGTGTTTTTAATCAATCGATTTTCTTTTAAATTTTCTCATTATATTTATGGGAAACTTTTCCTTCAAATTAAAACTAAACCAAACTAATTACAAAAAGAAATGAAATATTAACCATATATGCATTAGAATATCATTTTAAATGGTAATAATTCATTGTTTATCCGTCGACCTCCCGCAATGAGCTTCATTCGAATATTTCTTTGAAATTACAATTTTTTCTTCATCTTCGTCTTTTCCTCTATTTGAAAAATGTACAGATTATAATTGCATTGAAGAAAATTACAAAATATTAATATATTCCATATATGCAATCTTACAAAGTTACCAATTGAAATCAAATGAAGAAATTTATTAAAAATGCATTCATAAATTTGCTTGCATACTTATTTCTTACTTCTCTTTTTGTGAAGAGAAAAGTTATGAAAAAGTAATTTGTTTTTTATTACTTTTCTGGAAAAAAATGAACAAAATAAAAGTAAAATGGAGATAAAAAGAGCTAAAATTCCTTTTATTATTAAAAACGTGTGATTGAATTGAAATTATATGTGAAATTTCACACCCTTACAAATTAACGTATTCATAAAATTCGGTTTTATTACAATTTATTTTAAACAACGGTCTGATCTTTTTTCCTATTGGTCATTTTAGCAAGTTTTCTATTCGTAATCAAAAAACCAATTTTTTTCTCAAAGTTTAATTATAAATTATTTTTTAGAAAGAAAGTGTAACTATACATATTTAAGTACTAAATAGGCATAAATAAATATTTGAAGATTATTTTAATCACAATTCAATAAAAAATATTTTGATTTATTTGATCTTAATAAAAAGAAATAGCTATTATTAAACCGATTTAAAATAATTTCTATTTTCTAAAAAAAAAAAAAACTCAAAGAGAGCATTCGTTTAACTATATATTTATTGTTTATTTAAAAAAAATTAATTCACATTAAATTAATATTTACGCAATGAATAAATTAACATAATTTTTTGCAATTAAAAAAATGCATAAAAACGATTTTTAAAAAGATAAGTTTGTGATAATTTTACAGCATGAAAATTTTGTAACAATTTTGAAGTAAAAATAGTAATTTATATGAAAAATTTTTAATTAACAGTTTCATCTATAAAGATTACTTTAATCGATAAATTATGTTTAAAAAATATTATACGAATATGAATAAATAGTTTAGTTACATATGAAGAGGAAAAACGATAAATCAGAAATAGTGAAAAGTCATTTCCTTTTTATGAAAATTATCAAAATCGAGAAATAACCAAAATGCGGGTCTCGCAAAACTGATAATCTTGATTTCAGTTATGCAACACACATCTGTCTCACATAACGTGAAATGCAGGTGTGATTTTATCTCAATTTGAACTATATCAATAAATATTGAACAGGACCTAGAAATATTTTTACGTAAATAGACGATTGCAAACACATCACATTTTCCCCCTTCCTTATTTACTTATTTATTGATATATCTTACTTCGATTCATGACTAGAAATAGGATTCGCAAAAAACCTAGCAAAACAAAACCCTGAAACAATTTAATCGGCAATAAATTTCGAAACTATTATCATCATTTTTTAGTCGAATATAAAACAATATTAAATCACTGAATGGAAAGGAATGTCATTAATAAAATTAAATTGCGAAACAAAACAAACATAGACTTTCAAATTTATTCAAAACAACGAACTTGAAACGGTTCTAATGCGATTTACTTTCGGTCAATCGCTATAGTTTCCGATGGTTTTGTGCAAAATTGAGAGAAATTACGATGAACAAGAGCGATTAGCAAGTCATTATTCTTAATAATAATAATGCTTTTCAAAGTTTTCTTTTATAAAATCGAAGCCATCAAATCGAAGTGTAAGAAAAAAGCGCTGACGTTTAATGATTTATATTATTAAAGGTAAAAAAATTTTAAAAGTGCTAATGAAAAGAACAAGAGCACAAAAAGATGAATGCGGTAAAACTAGACAAGATAAAAGACCAATTTTAATACGTATAAGTAAAAAACCATGTACTACGAAATGAGCTCGATTTAAAAAAATAGTAAATCACCAAAAAAAGGTTATTTTTTGGAGCCGCGAGAAAACAGTCAATTTCTACATTTTTTATCTTTTTTCTCTCTCTCTAAAATATCCAAATAATTTTACTCTGTGTTGTAATTTTGTAAATATTGAACAATATATATTTCAAGGTTTTGTTTTTTTTTTAAAAAAAAAGGCATAACTATAATCTATATTGGTATAAAAATGCACTGGAAATCAATATATTGAATACTTATGTTAATTTATGTTAACTTTCTCTGGGGAAGGAGGAAGTATAATTTTCGTTCAAAATTTCGCGTATTTAATTATATTTGTTCATACCCGTGTTTAATAGATATCATGAGAAATATTATTAGATATGAACTGGTAAAAAAGTTTATTAAAAACCTAGTAATATGTTTTATAGTAGGGGTGGGAAAAAGCCGGCCCGTGGGCCGGATTCGGCCTTCTTGTTCACTTTATCCAGCCCGTTGAAAAAA
>AGDA01057092.1:0-14251 GCA_000281935.1 Mengenilla moldrzyki | reverse complement strand
CATTGTGAAGTTTTATGAGGACACAATGAGACATCATAATGACTTCTCATTGTGAAGTTTTATGAGGTCACAATGAGACGTCACTGTGACTTCTCAAATTGTGTTGAGAAATCCGTCACTACGACGTCTCTGGGACGTCTATAGACGACGCAGTGACTTCACTCGATTTGCGACTTTTCTCGTTGAGACGTCTTCGAGCGTTCACTGTAACGTCTCATGGTTCGCAGGGTATCGAATGCAATTATTTACGAATGCAATTTTTGTCGTTAAAGGGCACTGCATTTCAGTGCAGTGAGACCCTACGGAACTAAGTAATATGGAAATGAATTTTACATTAAGGATATGAAGCTTATTTATTTCCGGATTTCGATAACTTAACATGAAATGCAATACCTGTTTTAAAACAAAAGTAATGTTGAATTTGTTTGTTACTCACGATTTCTTAAACATATTTCAATTAAAAAAATGCTAAGACATTGGACTTCTTCCAAAAATCAACTGATTACTCGTCATCTAATTTTTAAATTTTGAGATAAATAATCAGGTTTGTTTTAATTAATTTACTGAAATAGACAAAGTTTTACTAGTGAATAAAATGTATAAAAAAGTTATACTAATATTAAGCGATTAATAAAAAACAAAAACCAAAGGTGAACAATGATTGAAATGTTTATTTTTGGAAGATGTCCATTGTTTATATAAAGTTTATAAGAGCTATATATTAAAATCATACTGTGGCCAAGCAGTCAGCGAAAAATGCTAAGTTCGAGACAAATAAAGCAAGGAATTCTTATGTGGGAACTTGGATGGGTGACCGCCAAAGAACCTACTCAAAGTGGATTTTCACTGGTATAAGGATATCAGAAAAAAATCCGCAATTCAGAATAGGTAATAAAATTTAAAAAAGAAATACATTATAAATAAAAATACAGTTTGTTTTTTATGTAATTTTTCTCATTGTGACATCACAGTAACGTCTCAAAAATATAACACTGTTATCTCTCAAAAATCTGTCACTGTGACGTCTCAAAAATCCGTTACTTTAACGTCTCAATAATCCGTCACTGTGACGTCGTGAAACGGTACCGTACCGTTTTGCAACTTACAATGACGTATTTTGTATTTTTCTTTAGTCACTGTACATCCTACGCAAACAGTCACAATGACGTTTCAAAAATCAGTCACTGTGACATCTCAAAAAACCGTCACCGTGATAACTCACTTCGATTTACTGGACTAGTTGAGTTATTCGTCACTGTGACGTCCTGAGGACGGTACGGTAACGTTTTAAAACGTCGTAAATTGCTGCGACTTTTCTTTTTTATTCGTCACAGTGAATTCACTGTGACTTCTCGTGGTTTATAGGGGAGTATTTATAAAATTCGTTATAAAAATAAAGGGGCACAGCAATTTTTTAAGGGGGTTGGAAGCCACTGAGTTAATAGGCTAAACGAGGGGGATCAAACTTAAAAAGTTTTTAAAAAATAGAAATTACATGAAGGTTTGATTGAACTTCTTGTAGTGAAGAAAGTCATAACGGTCCACTTTTCTAATAGTACCATCATAATCACGTAGGTACACATCGCGATCAGTATAAAGTCGAGTTAAAGAACCAGAATGTTCAAAAACATCTGTCAGATTTCCAGAATTGAAGCTCCAAAGTCCCATCATTGAAACAGTATCTAAAGACTTAAATGGCTCGAAAAATGTTAAGTCTTCAATCAAACTAGTTTCAATATCACTATGTAAAATAAGATGATTTAGGTTATTTAACTGCTTAGATAAAGCTATTGCATCCGCTGAATTCAACGTTGACTTTTTATAAAAAACAAGTTTCAATTCCATTATATTGTTTAGTATTGCAATTGGCTTTTCTGAGTACAACTGAAACGTATGTTGACTCGATGTAATTTTGCAGATCAGGCTACCTTTTTTTGCCGGCTGAATTGAAAACACACAATTTTCCCATTCGCTTAAATATCCATTAAATATAAAATCCTCATTGTATACTTTATAGCCATCTTGACATTCGTTTAATATATAGCCATGGTCCTTTTTGATAACTTGTATTTGACGATTACTTGACAGTATAGGCCCCATAAGGAATTTTAGGGAGTTCTCTTCGAAGTTCAAATAAGTTAAGTGTTGTAGAGTACGAAATGCTTTAGGGTCTATATACTTTAATTTGATCAAATGTCTCATTGACAGCTTCCTTATGTTTGGCATTAGTTCAAATGCGTTATTAGCATTTGGTACATTTTCGATTCTCTCGATTGGGTTTTTATCTAGAACAAGTACTTTGACCCAACTTTGGATTTTGGATGTACGTAGTGTAAGAGTTTTGATACCTTTTTGATACTGCATACAGTGTAAATTCGATCCTTTAACATACTGATTATCTACACATCGTTGAAAAGAGATATCATATGATACGTTTGTTATTGGTTGTTGTATCAGCAGTTTTGTCTGAGTACCTTTATTAATGAATAAAAAAATTAATTATATGTTTAATTGTACTGAAGTTTTTAATTAATTTCATTATTTGATCCCAATATAAAAATATCTATCTTTTGAAATCATGTAATCTAAAACAAATATCCTACAAAATTTGCAAGGTCGCAATGATATCGCAGCAAATACATAGTGTTATTATTTATTTTTCAGCGATGACATTGATTTCATACACAAAATGTTTGGTTATTGTGACTATTCAAGTACTATTGTATGCGACTGTACATGTTACAACAACGATGCAGCGCGCATACGTGAATTGTAGCAGTGTAATTACAACGGCGTTGCTTTGTAATAATGGCAGTCGCATGCTAACCTAAATAGGCAGCAGCTAATTAATAAAGAAGCTTGTGTTTTCGTATAAAGGCTACGCATTGAAATCAATTTTTTTTTTTGATAATATTTATTGTAATATAGTATGATGGTCACAACAATAATAGTAATAACTAGTAATAACTCTAAATTACAAAATCTTTGAGGTATCATTTCATCATATTTTGATATTTTTTATAACACTATTTATGGAATCTTTTATCATTATTCTAAACTAAGTTTAAGATAAAATATATTAAAAAAATGTTTCCAAAAGTTATTAAAAAATTATGCAAAAATGTGTCAAACTTTTTAAAGATGTTTTCTAAAACTTGGAAACTTTTTTTGTGAAAGTCTTCAAAAATGCTCCATATCACAGAAATTAACATCTGTTGCAACATCCGTTTTAATACTGTTTCAAAACATTATTAACATAAAAAGAACACGTTTATAAAAGTGTTTTGGCTCGTAGAAGGAGTACTAGAACACATATAAGACACATAAATCGCTTAGAAATAAGTGTATTAAACAAAAACGATATATGTTGAAGACTATTCCCAACAAACCATATAGAAAAATTCAATACATTTTTTCTCGTGTGGGACTCTATATGAATTCTATATGAAACTATTATCACTTTAATTTGGAAATTTATTAGAATTTCCGTTGAAAATAAATTTAGCGGTTAATATTTTTTAGCATATAGATATTATATGGAAACATAATAGAAGAAATATAAAAATTTTTTACATATTTGAAAATAAATAATTCACTATTTAAAACATATAAAAGTAAAACAGAAGTATTATATAATTCGTATGGAATAATTGGAAAAAGGTATTCTTTTTACAACCATATTGAATCCTTATTATTTCAGTATTAAATGGTTTGTTAGGTTAAGTAATTAAAGAAATCAAAATCCAGATTTTTAAATAAATGTGGCCGTATTATTTTCATGGCGTATTTCTTATACACTGTATTAAAACTATTTATATTTGTACCATATCTTTTTCGCTATTAAACACGAGTTGCTTTTGGCCAATTTACTTACTTTCTTGTATTTCATTGATCATCGGGGTCTCATAAAAAACTTCTTTATAATCGAAAACAGTTAAATTGCGATCACAAGTAAACACGCCTTCAACATATTTCATTTTCAAGAACTTAATACGAGTATGCTTCAAATGGTCTTCTATTGGCTTATAAGCTGTAAAGCCATCATATTTGGTATGAAAATCGGCACCATGTAATCTGATTATTCGTAATGCATTGTTGGCATGCTTGAAAAAATTTGAAACGTCAAAAGGTCCTGTTAATGAAAATTAACTCTTATTATGCTTATTTATTTTAGATTTCACATTGCTAAAAAAGTACTTAGTATTATAACTTTATTCTTGTACGTATTTGTTACGTTGAGAAATTTGATTCAAAGAGATCTTGTGTTATGTTGAATAAGTGTTTAATAATTTTTCGTTCAACGTAAAATTCATGTAGTTGTATAAAATACATAAATTAAATAAAACGAAACTGTACACAATATTATTAGAAAAGTGTTTAAAAAGTGTTCAAATAACATATTAATTGGACACGAAAGAGTCATTTGAAACATGTTACTTAATTTTATTAGAAGTGTTTAAGAAATGTTGTTTAAGAACAAACTTATGCAATATAAACTAAAACACATTAAAATACTGTACAAAAAATTGCTAAAGAATTCTTAAAAAGTTTTATGAAACGTTTAAAAAAAGGTATGTTTCTAACATGATGTTCAGTTTAAAAGTACATTCAATTTTTCGTTCAAACGTTACCTGCAAAAAATATAATTTTTATTTAAAGACTTTTACAATGTACATATTTATAACTTTGAAATTTTCGCACCAAAAAATTGTCTGCTAAAATTTACAACAAAATTGTTAAAACTTTAAGTGAAGAAAAATTATTAAAATAATTGATACACATTATTTTCCTTGTGTGATTTTCCTATTGAAGTTTTTGTAATTATGTTACATTTTTGTAACCGCACTTGAATACTTTTAAATGATTTCACTGTGTCGTTTTTGTACAAACTGCATTTATCCTCATACGTACAACCGCATTAAATCGTACTTAGAACAATTGCTCCTCGAAATGTCATGAGATAAAATTTGGAGTAGTAAAAGTTTAATAATGTGAAAATCGGATGAAAAAAAAATGACAGCTGGGGCCTTAATTATATTAATTAAAAATTTGAAGTTTGTTTCATTTAGATGCTTTTATGGCAACTGATAAGCTAAAATACTGTAAAAATTTCCAACTTAATGGGAACGCTTGAGAACGGGGATAAAGTACAGTAGCTCAATATAGTGCTTAGCAACATATTTTTAAACGAAAAATTTTACTTATCATATTTGGAGGGAGTTAAATACATATTTTTTGACTGGAAATTCGGATTTCGATCGAGCAAAGTGCAACAGCTCAGTACTGTGCTTAACCACATATTTTTAAATAATAAATTCTACTTTTCATATTTGCAGGGGGTTAAATATCAACTTTTTGACTTACAAGTGGCATTTTGATAGAACAAAGTGCATTAGCTCAATACCACGTTGAACAATAGATTATTAAGTTAAAAATTCTACTTTTTACATTTCGCAGGGTGCTAAACCTTTTGACTGATAAATCGAATTTTGATCGAACAAAGTGCATTAACTTAGTGCCCTGGTTAATAATAGATTCTTACGTGTAAAATTCTACTTTTCATGTTTGCAGGGGGTTAAATACCTATCTTTTGACTCTCAAGACGGATTTTGATCAGACAAAGTACATTCGTTCAGTACTCTGTTTAACAACATATTTTTGAGTAGATATATACTTTTCATATTTCGCAGGGTGCTAAATACCTATTTTTGTCTATTAATTTGGATTTCGACCGGATAAACTTCATTACTACCGCATACTACTTTAGACCGAAGAAATACTAATGAATTTTTAATAACCACTACTGCTAAGGGGCTAAATGCACTTTTCTGACAAAATTTTGAAACATCAACTGAATGACTTTAACGTAATTATAATTGCGGGAATATTGTTACAGACTATTATTAGTAGATTTAACAACTGATGTTTGGTAAATGCTAAGTACTTTTATACTTAAAATCTTTTAACAGTTTTTGTGAAGGCTTTTGGTTATAACTTAGAAGAAGCGTGTTAGTTGCTGAAAATAAAGAGGGTTATTGGAGGATGGTAATTGAAAACTATGTTTTGTATGCTTTATACTATAAAAATTTTAAAATCGGGAATTGCGCTTTTAAGTGTGTGTTAATCACAAGAAATTTTTGAATTCTACTAATAGAATTAATTTTGGGTAAAGTACATTAGCGTCTGCAAATTGAGTATTTTCGTTGCATCTAATTTGAATTGTTTCAACACTTACTGATTTGGGGTTAGCTACATTTTTATAGTTTGATGTTTACATTTCTACTGGATGACCTGTGAACGGAACTTAGTTTTGTGTAAGTAATTGAAAAAATTGTGCTTGTGCATAATATTCAGACGATACCGTCAAACTAAATATACCTTTTTTGTTGTATCTGATATTGTTGGAATAAATTTTACACAAAAAAATTCTTTAAAAAGGCAATGTGGACCTTAGTTATAAAGCATTAAAATAAAACATCGTTAAATAGTTTTATTTTGAATGTTTTTTATTTCATATAAATATAGCTTCTTTTTAATCAAAATTTTTTTCCTTCCTGTTAATCATTCTATATAAAACCCGTGCGAAGCCGGGCGATCAACTAATTTTTTCTAAAATCTTTCTAGTATAAGACTACCCCGATTAAAATCTATATGATTCACATGAACGCGTACGAATATATTTTCTATATTATAAAGTATATATTATATAATGATAAACACATTTGTGAATTTCGTCCAACAATGCGAGCTTAATTATAATTCTAATTATGTGAATAATTTATAATTTATCCATTATCGTTAAAAACAATTTTCTTTAAATTTGAATTTTTTTTGTTCATTTTGCTGGTAACGCAGGGTAAGTTTGGACACAATCGCCCCAATCGCTTTTTATTCGGCCTTGAAAACGGAAAGGAACAATATTCACGTAGAGTCCAATTTATTCTATTTCGACGACATACTGGTCAATTACATAAGCATTGTACGTTTTTGGAAAATTAGGCAATCTGAAAAATCATTAAACTAAACTTATTAATTTTTTTAGTATAATTTAACTAAGGGTTACTACTATCGATATAATTAAAAATTTTCGTTTCTTCAGGCACTTGTTTTTCTAGAGCTCAAATATAAGTGTCCCATAATATCTGCCGCTTTTTTACACAAATTCAACCAAAATCTTAAATTCCCGCGCATGAATATTTATCAACTTCATTAAACAAGTTTTTTAAATAAATAAAATTCTTTAAATAATTTAAGTAATACTTTCTTTTATACTTGAATTTTTCGTGTTCAATGGACAAGTATTATGACCCTCTTCGCTGGCAACAAACTAGTTTATTTAATTCTAGGAGCTAAAGTCGAATGGGAACAACTAAACTATTAGAGCTTTGCTAATTGTACGTATGTATAACTAAGCTTGAACCTCACGCAATGTAATGGCTGTACTTTTAACAACGTTTAAAAGTCGGTTTAAAATAAAAAAATCGTTTGAACAATATTTTAATTATTGCATATCAGTAAACATTATTGTTTCAATTGAGATTTGTTTTATAATCATATAGCAATGCCATATTGACAATGCTGCATTTTACGCAATGTAAAAAATTCGTAAATATACTTAAAGAGTGAATGTCAAAAAAGTATGAATTAGGAAAACTAGTGAGCCATCGGATGTTAAAAGCATCTTTTACGTCGATCATCATATATATTCTTTGAACACTGGTCAGACATTCTGTATCGACGTCCATTTCATTTGAGCCGATTTCCATAATGGAGCAACTTATTGATGATTGATCATTACCAGATTCACAATGCGACTTGATACAAGCCTCAAAATCGTTATTTGCTAGACCAACATTTACTAATGTCCCAAGAATTACAATTAAAATAATAACGGACATTTTATTCGTGAGCTTATGTGTGATTTTCAGCAAACGAAAGTGATAAATTGACTAAGTGAAGCACTACATGAATCTATGTAATAATATTTGTCTACATTAGTTCCGTCACGTATTCCGATAAAAGTTATCGTAAAATTTTTCTGTTAAGTACTTTGTGATAAATTAAAGGAATTTGATAGCTATGTCGCGACTAAGCGCAAACAAACGCCAATAATGCTTAGATTGAAATTTGATATTGGTCAATTCTTATGAATTTTACAAATACGTCTAATTTTCTTTTTACATAGATACGTCATTCAAAAAATTCATGTAAAAAAGAACTAGGTGTAAACAATATTAAAAAAAAATTATTAGAATTTACTTAATTTAAATTCATAATGAATATGTGCATATCTTTATATCTTTGCGCGCATAAAATAAAATAAAATTATATACTCGTGTTAAAAATGTTTAAAAAATTTCACCAACGTAGATTTAATGTACATTTGTTTCGCAAAAAGTTAGCAAAGCAAATAAAAGTATATGTGATTGTCACAAATATTTTTTAGATGAAATTGAGTCAAACCGGGTACTACACCCAGGCAAAATTTTCATACAGGTTGCCAGTCAGCTGAAGAGATTACAGAGGCAGAAAAGGTGTGAATTTTTAGAAAAATATTAATTAATATAGTAAATTAAAATTTAAAAAAACTTAAAAATTGAAATACCTCGATTAATGGCCATGATTTGGACTTGAACTCTAAATTGGTTACGCAATACCTCCGGATCACTACAAAAAATGCCCAAGTAAATTGTAGTTGGTTCTGGACTCTTCGACAGCCAGTAGCGTAGCGAGCTTAACTCGCGCCCGGGGTACATTACATTTTTAGCGCCCCTCTATTCGAAAACCATTTAATAGTATATGTAAAATATACCCGTTTGACACCCTTTTGTGAGCAGAACCCGGTGTATGATGCTCTCCTTGCACCCTCTCCCCCCTCACTACGCCTCTGTTATACGTTTATTCATGGACAAAGTTCAGGAATTTGTTGATTGATTTTGCACTCAATGTTTTTTCCTCCATTTTGACGACTCGGTTTTTTGATCAGCAATTGGCACATTTTATTGGGTATGAAATGCATATTAAGGATCATAATATAACAAGGACGAATTCCGATCATAATTATTAACTTTCTCTTAAAATTAAAATTTTCTATTTAGAAAATTAATTTTTGTAATTTTATGTTTTGATTTTCATCCACATTACGCACGTATTTTGCGATTTACGTTATTTATTGTTTGTCGTTATCAACGATTGTCAAATTAACCCAGATCGCAGTGCCGTAGCAAACTTAACTCGCATCCGGAATACAATATATTTTTAGCGCCCCTTTATTCGAAAACCATATAATATTATATGTAAAATATATCCGTTTGTCACCCCTTTGCGAGAAGCACCCGGTACAAGTTGCCCTCTTTGCACACCCTCACTACGCTACTGCCAAATCAGTGTTTAATTTATAACATCTCACCGCTTAACATAAATGACAATCTCCTGATTGACAGCATCTATTTGCAAGGTAAATAGGTACGTCATTCATACTTAAAAGGACAAATAACATAGATTTCTGACTAAATTTTGAGTGATTTTTCTAAGTTCTGAAGAAAATGTAGTATTACTCTTATATTTATTACGCCCAAATTTAACAGAATAGAGCTCGTCCACTGTATTATCTATCTTAAAAGTTAGTTAACAATTTTCAAATATTGTAAAAGAAAAAATTTATAAAAAATAACGCATTATTTTCGCTAAAATAAAATAATATTTACAAAAAATTAAAAACTCCAGGATATTTTTCATTCACAAACGCAGTTTTATGCAAAAATAAGATCATCGAACCACGAGTTGACGATTTGGCCACTGATATTAAAATTTGATTCAAAAAAAATTTAATCTAATTATTTCTATTAATTTGATAGAAATTTGACTTATAAAGCGCGGGCGCCATTTCATTTATATCAAATCGACAAAAAGTTGACTTAAAGAATAAAGACATCAAATTTTTCACGTCAAACCGAGTAAATTTGAGTAAATTAGAAAAAATTTAAATTCCTTTGCATCGAATTGAGAAAAATTTAACCAAACGAATTAAGTGTTAAACTTATTGGTATTAAGTTGTTAAAACTCGGTCGAATTGAAGAAAACTCAATTTTTCAGTTTTTGAAAGTTGCGAAAACCCGGTTTATCGGTTTCGGGGTTTCTTCGGTTATAAACTCTATTCACAGCCTACACATAAGACAAATCTGTTATATACTACCCATTTAATTATCAAAAAGAATAATTCTTTTTCTGTATCTCTTTAAATAAATTAGAAAAGAAAAAGATTAAAAAAACCGAAAATTTAATTATTTTGTGAACTGTGTAACTTAATATCCATAAAAAAGAATTGATACACTCTGTTATAATAAAACTTATAAAAGTTTCAAAAATTCTTATTATTTTTTGTTGTTACAAAGTAATATTTGAAACTAAAATAAAAGTTTTTGATTAATCTTTGAGTCAAAAAGGTTTTTATACTTGATGTCTGTGTTAAATTCAGAGAAAGTTATGGGGGATATTCATAGATTTAAAGAATTAACAGCACCTATTTTCAAACAAAATTCATTATAATGTGGAAATTTTATAATTATTATAATAATCATTATAAAAAGTTATATGTTTACAATATATTTAATAAACAAGGCGTCTTATAAGAATGAAATTGGATTGGACTCCGCATTTTTTAAAATCAGAGCTAAGAGTCGAATGGGGTAAATGTTTGATTTAAAAAGATTATTTTGAAACTGAGGTGCGTAGTATACAAAAGATTCAACACATACGCAGCAAATTTGTGAGCAACGACTCTGAATTCTGCGATCGATACAGTTTAAGGATTACAAGCGACGCGATTTCCCCGTAAAAACGCCAAAAACAGTTCGAACGTTTGATTGCACATCCAAAATTAGTTGTGATAAAAAGTGACCTTAGTGGCCGTCAAATTGGATCCGGCTAACAAGTGGTTGTCCTTGGTGGGCAATTTGTGGACGTCGTCCACATCGAGCCCGACGTCATCCCTCTCACCAATAATTCATCAAATTCGCGACTATGTGGTAAATTGTACAAAATTTGCTCGGTTTACTTATTATACTTATAGATTTTGCTAGTAAAAAGTAAAGTGTAAATTTCAACATATATGTATATCTCAATGGTGGGCAAACGCAGCTCTTCGTTACTTAAACTGTGACTTTTCAATTTTAACTGAAAAGAGCTAGTAAAAATGTACTTTTCCAAAATTTATTGAATGATTTTTAAATTTTAAAAATTTAAGTATGAAAAATATCTATGAGATTTCAATATAAAAAGAAATAATCAAGTCAGTTGAAAAATTCGAAAGAAATACAAATAGTTAATATTATTTATAATCAATAAAATAGTCAAGCAAGCATGTTCGACATATCTAACTACCTTTCAGATAGTTTTGTGTGGCTCCCGTAATAAATTAAAAAATGAAATGCGCTCCCAATAGAATCATGTGTGTCCACCTCTGGTATATATAATTTGCTCCCTATTTACTAAATCATTAAGGTACTATTTTACATTAAAGTTAACTTCTTATTTTTTATATCAAGGTTAAGTTTAATTTACAGAGCCAGATAAAGAGCAATTGGCTCAAATCGAAATGAACAAAAAAATCGAAATTTAAAGCAAATTGCTTTAACATAAATAAACAAATTATGAATTATTCAACTTTTTACTTATAATTTTACTCTATATTATTTATTACATTATTTAATAATAACACTTTGTTAATTTCAGTTAGGTAATATGGTCACTTAGAAAGGATAGTGATTTTTTGTACCAACAAAAGTATATTATTTACTTTTTTTCTTATGTAGATATTTTTGCATATATTAGTTGAGTATGAAAATGTAACTGAATTTTTTATTGAAAACAATGTTTTTAAAAGATTTTTAGTGTTATATTTAAAAGAAAAATTTTTCTAAGTAAAGATAAGTTTTCATGTATGAAGAATAACTAATATTTTTGAGTGTAAATCGCGATTTGTTATTTATCTACTATCAATACTGAACAAAATAACTGATAGACAGTTTTCATAAGGAATTAATTAATTTTTTTAACAAACATCAGAAATATTCATCATTAGGGAGTAACTAATATTTAATTTAAAAATTCATGATGATAGATCTATTAAAAATTTAAAAAAGAAAATAAATAAGCTCTTATGCCTAGTTCTTAAGCTCGACTACACATAGCTACACTATTTTGTTTGCTGTTTCTGAAAATGGAGTACTGCATTCGCCATTAGTACTTTTTTGAATAAAAATTAAAGGGTTTGTTAAAGAAAAAGTACAAAGTAGGCTACTAAAAACAACTAATTTTTATTTATTGGTTTCAAAGGCAGAAGAAGTATCAAGTGATTTTATACAAAAGTACATTATGGATATTTATTTTTCAAAATGTGGGAATAATAGTGTTTTCTTATTGGACACGTGAAAAGACCAACGCAAAATACACTTTTTAAAGCGAAATCGGACTACATAAATATTTTGTCACAAAGAACTTCGGAGGATGCAACAAAATTATTTAATCATTGGACACTTCCGTGCCAATCATTTATCCCCTTAGTGATATCACTGTGAGACTACAATTTTAAACTTCACAATTAGTCATTCCATTCTGACATCACTGTGATATTACTATCAAAATTATTCAACATTCACTGTGATATCGCAGTAAGCTCATAATAATCTTACAGTTTTCACAGTATTTTTTTCAAATTGGTGAGTTAGAAAACACCATCTTAAATGGACGGAGCAAAAATTTATATTTCTTATTATTTATATAAAAAATACTAATAATGCCTTTACTAAAGTAGTAGAACCATATGATAAAATAATAAATTAAGCTTTCATGTGTAGCTAATTTCCCTTTTAATAGCACATGTAGTTGATGAAAATTAATTTTCCGAGATACATTTTTAATGATAAAAATATGAATGTGATGTCATGTTTAAGTATACATAGTTGGAAAAAACCCAGTAATAAAATAATGATAAATTTGGTGTTTTATGAAAATGATAAAATTAATATCAACTTGTTGCGTATTTTAATAAAACATTGCACTTTAAAAGCTAAAGGGATGTCTTTTATAAATCTGAATGGTTCTACCAATTTTTTAAATTCTTCTACTTAAATATCCACTTTTTTGATGTCTGAACGAGTAAATTTGTACATTGACAGGTTGCCAAAACATCGCCACGTCCGACTAAAAGCGAAAAGTTCCATAAAAATATTCCACTAATTCAACAAACAGATCCTGAGTACAAATCGGTAACGTCTACACCTCAAACATCTCCACAGAAGCCTTCATCGTCACCGCCACGCCCACCACTGCACACACTAAGTGTAGACGAAACGGCTGACCGACGTCGAAAACGACGCGAGTCTCTAACACCTGCGCTTGTGCGCGAATATCGAGACGCCTTTAGCTTATTCGATAGAGATGGTGACGGAACCATTACACGTGACGAACTCGGCAACGTCATGCGTAGTCTCGGACAGTTCGCTCGTACCGAGGAACTGGAGCAAATGCTACAAGAGCTGGACGTTGATGGTGACGGCAACGTCAGCCTTGACGAATTTATAGATATGGCGTTGTCATCTCCCTATGCATCAGACGGACCTGGTACTGAATTTGCGCCTGAACAAGAGGAAAAGGAACTACGGGATGCGTTTCGTGTTTTTGACAAGCATAATAGGGGTTACATTGTGGCGTCCGATTTGCGGGCAGTATTACAGTGTCTCGGCGAAGATTTATCAGAAGAAGAAAGTGAGTATAGATTCATTATCCCTAACAGCCCTACGAGTCAAAACCAAAAAATTGTTTCTTTAATATTATTTGACCGTTAAAAAGCAAACGTTCAAACTTTTATGATAGTTATTATAACAGGCCTGCAACCATGAAACGTCACTGAAGCCCAGAGATGTCTCAACGATAAAAACCGTAAATTGCGCGAAGTCACAGCGACGTTTATAGACTTGATTGTAACAACTTTGTCACACTTTTTTAAATTTGGTTTACAGGGAGCTGTTAATTTCTCTTATTTATTTTAATAGCTTGAAAGTAATGTTAGAAAAATATTGTCTACATCATGGAAGTAATAGAATATTAATTGCAATGAAAACTCACGAAAAAAGTATGGCATCTTAGAGAAAAGCAGGGCTCCGAACAGTTTGATTTTTTTTTCGTTCCGGTTACGTTCCGGTTCGAAGAATATCGGCTCAGTTCCGGTTACGCTCCGGTTACGCTCCGG